>JZKD02S1672869.1:681115-746690 GCA_000966675.3 Picea glauca | reverse complement strand
TGACTTTGCTCATGTCTTTCTTCCCTTCACCCTTGGGCTTCTGTCCTCCCTTTGGACCCTTTCTGAACTTCTTCTTGCTAGTGGTAGCAAGATCCACATTCTCCTCCTCATGACCTATAGATGAACTACCATGCACATAACCTCTCCGGGTCTTCTCCTGAACAAAGTCATCCCAAAGACGTTCCCAACTGGGAAGCTTCTTCCTAGCAACAATTCCCTCCACAAAACAACCCATTGTTTGGAAACACCATTCAATGTTGTTCTCACAAGATCATTTTCATCTATGGCTTCCCCCACAGCTCCAAGCTCATCCCTCACCTGTGTCAATCTAGTAAGGTATGTGACCACATTTTCAGCCTTGGTCATTTTTATGCTCTTTAGTTTTTCCCTCAAAACCATCTTTCGGTTCTCATTTGTACTCTGGTACAATTTAGTCAAAGACTCCCACATCTCATAGGCATCTGTCTTCCCCGTCAAGTGAGGAATCAAATGATCCTTGATGGCATCAAGAATAAATCTCTTAGCCTTGATACTTTTCTTATTATAGGTTGCAAGAAGAGTAGCATCAGTAGGTACCACAATAAGATGAGTAGTGGTATTCTCCACAATGTCCCACAATTCGTTCTCTTGCAAAAGCAAGATCATCCTCTCCTTCCGAGCATCAAAATTTGCTGCCCCATCAAGTCTGTCTTCAACCCTCAAACCAGTAGCCATGACCCTCTTTCTGCTGAAAATCACAAATTCAAAAACCTGCCCTGTGAAGTGACTGTTGTCCCAACTTTCTGTCTACTGAAATTTCTGCCTCTCTTCAACTCAGCTCTGATACCATGTAAATTTTTCAGACCCCAACCCTGTTTTAGTCTCGCTGATTTTTCAGCCAAAGTTAAATGCCCAAACCCAGTTTCAACACTGTTTCAACATATGTTACAACACTGTTTCAACATATGTTTCAACACTATTTCAACACTGTTTCAGCATATGTTACAACACTGTTTCAACATATGTTTCAACACTATTTCAGCACTGTTTCAGCATATGTTACAACACTATTTCAGCATATGTTTCAACACTATTTCAGCACTAGTTACAACACTGTTTCAACATATGTTTCAGCACTGTTTCAGCATATAAAAACTTAACAGAAAATAAACTTTAGAACTGAAACATGAGGATTCTGAACATCGTTTTCAACACAGAAATAAAATATCAGCAGTATGCAAAACTCAGAAAATATAGACACAAAGAATTTCAGTCTAACTTCGACCCTGGAAAAACCCACAATCGGAAAACTAGTGAGAGAGGGCTTTTTATTATTTATGAGCTTCTGAGAAATTTCTTTTACAACATATTCATCTTCAGAAATTTACACAAACTTATCTGGACATTCCTGTAGCTTTGCTCCTCGATTTCTGAACCAGAAATCCGTACAACTGTACGACTATCCCAACAATTAATGCTGTACATACTGTTTCGAAATTCATGCCAAAACTCTGCTAAGACTATACGAAAAACCCAGCATGAACAACTCCTTGTAAACCGTGCTGTACGACCCTCAAAATTCGTGCCAAACTGTATGGAAATACACTCAGAAATTTATTACAACAGTTACCTCGATTTCTATGCCAATAAATGTTGTACGACAGCCTTGGAATGCATGCCAATACTCTCAGAAATTGCAGCTGATGTCCTCCTTGATTTTTGTGCACATTAAATGTTGTACAACCTCCACAAATCCATACAGTACGACATGTTCTTCCTTGTTGTTTGCTGCCTTGAAATCCATGCTACTCTTTGCCTTGGGATGTGTGCTCTCCTTCAACAAATGTTGTCTCTTTTCTTTAGCTCGACCTCTCTCTTGCTCTCTCTTGTTCTCTCAACAAGAATGCTTGAACTACCCAATAATGGGTGTGCCCTCTTGCCCTAGTCGACCTCATGAGGGAAGGTGAGGGTTTTTCTAATCTAACGGTTGAGATTATATTAGATGGGTGGCTGAGATTTGGTGTCTCTTCACTCACCCTCACTTTAGTCATAAAGTCACCTTTTAATTTGCATCTCACAAATTAAATGACTAGGACCCACATTAGGCACTTTCTCCCCCTTAGGCACCTAGGGAAGAGAAACACTTGCCTTGGTACTTTATTTTAATTAAAAATTTAACAAAACCAAAGGTCACTTCTCATTGTGACAATGTATGGCTCACTTTAATGAAATGTAGTTTGTCTATGGAGTTACTCATCCTTGGTCTGAAAAGGTCTGGATGGTTTAGGTGGATTTTTGGATCATAGTACAAGGGGTCCACTCCAAAAATCCAAGAACCATTGTAAATGCTTCATTTATGTATGAAATTTTAGTACTTACACAATGTTTTTTAACAGTGAAGAAGGCTAAACATTCTACGATTTTGACCGTTTTTGGTTTACCATCACTAGAATCTGGCCATAAAATCTTCGTTGAAATTATAATTTTGGATTGTTAAAATCATTTTTTTTAATGTATAAATGGATTCAACACCCTTGAATACCTAAATTGCAACTTGATTTTACAATTCCATCAATCCAAAATGATTCTTACCAGATTTCAGGCAAAAAATATTGGTTTCCCTTCCCATTATTTTGAGTGGCCGGAAAGAGCCAATTCATAGAAGATTTAGACTATGGATTACAACAATAACTTGGAGAAGGCTCTATATCATTAAACACTACCTAATTTTGTTTCTTCCAAGTGAAGTAAAATACATGAACTAATAATCAAGAATAATGAAATTCAAGAGCCCAATGGAAATGCTCGCCTAATAGAGAAACATCCCATCAAATGGAAGCAAACTTAGCTACGGGACAAAATGAGAGATGTTTCAAGATCTCAATTCATCCACATTGGGAACAATGTGAGCTTTGAACTCTTAAGTATACTCGTCTTTTATTCACTAATTGACTTCCCACAATAAGAAACTGTGCAAATAGGGCCTTTCGAAACATCCATGTTTCTAATTAAACTTAAACATCAAATTTTGTTCAAATGACCTTTTAGTTAATTTGGCAAAGAGTCGCTTGTAACCTAGAGCAAACTTATATTTGGTAAACATTGTAGCTTGCTCTTATTTGCAATCAAGCCACTGATCATGAAATTTGAAATCCTAACTTAAGAGTAAAACTAGCATACCCCTTAAATGGACAAATGGGAATGCTAAATTAATTCAAGGGAGGTTTTCATAATGATATTGTTAATAACAACCATAAAGTTATTACAATTAGATTTATTTTACTTGATAATTGGTCCACTATTTTGATGATGACCTCCTACCATAACTCTCCAATTTAGACTTAAGGATCCAAAACATTTTAGAAGCTTAGTTATACATATTGGTATATAATTTTTTAGAAATTACAATTGGTATGAACATGAAAAAAACCAATAGTAAGTGTTTATATTAAAGAATGAAGAATACAAGGTACATTTTATGTAGTCAAGTTTTGGTTTACATTTTTTCGGCAAGCACTCATAATACCATGGTATGGAATTAGGACATATGCATTTGGTACTATTGATTCTACCACTAATATTATGTCTTGATACATTTAGTGATGATGAGAATGATATTGAATGCATTATATGAATATTAATTTTGGAAATGTAGACATATGAATATATTAAACACTGGTTGTAATTATAACATTATAATTATATGAAATTGAATTATAATGCTCAAATTATGTAACCTAACACATGAATAGCTATGAAATAAAATGTTATACTAGAGAGAAAAAATAGAATGCAAATACCTAGGAAACTGCACTGAAATGAAGTTATGGGGTGTTGTGTGTGCCCATTAAAATAGTAAATTATATAGAAGACAAGAGAGAAGCCTTGGACTGGTTAGTCCATGCCTATAAAACTTGATTGGAATATGGGTTAGTTTTGATTATACATATCCCACACAACATAATAAAGAGCCTTCTTCCATGCCAGATAAACATAATAAAGAGCCTGATAACGAAGTGTCCTCAAGCACACAACTTTTATTAATCAAGGAAAAGAAAAATCACATAATTTATGTAAGAGCTTACAAAACTCTAAATTACTCTTGCAAGAGAAGAATAGAGCTTAAATAAGCTCATCTTTCTATTTTTCTACAATAAATTTGATATGGACATCTTATCACATAATCATGTGAATATGAAAAGTGTCCATGTACAATAAATGAAGAATCTATTTATTCTTCTAATTATTGATCCTAAGAAATGACTAAGTTCTAGACATATTATCTAATCTAATGATATTTATTCTAGAAAAGATTAAGTACGTATTACTCTAGAATTGATAAACCTAGAATAAGTACTTTAGGATAATTATATTTAATATTCCCCCCTTTGATCCAAAAACACATTTGAACAAATACAAATCTCTACTTCGAACTTAGTAAATTTGATTCTACCAAGGGGTTTTGTGAAGATATCTCAGATATGATCTTTGGAAGGATAATACTTCGGTTTGATGATGCCCTTTGTGATGAGTGTTTTGATGTAATGGTACTTAGTGTCGAAATGCTTTGTTTTGGAATGAAATAATGGATTTTTATCAAGTTTTATGATCATCTGATGATAAATCAATAATAAAGTGGCTTCTACTTGAAGAATTTCAATATCCTGTAAAACTCTACATAACCAGACAATCTCACATGTTGCTTCCCATGCTAAAATATATTCCGCTTCTATTGAAGAATTTTCCATTGTAGCACACTTCTTGCAACTCCATGAAACTGTTGTTGATCCCATATTCATCAAATAACTTGATGTTGATGCCCTATCATCAACATTTCTAGCAAAATTTGCATTAGAATATCCAATAAGTACAAAATTCTTATTGCCATAATCTTGTGTACCTTGGATATATCTAAGAACCCTTTTAGCTACATTCCAGTTGCTTTCCCTTGGTTCCTGCATGAATCTCAAAATAATATTGACTACATATGATAAATATGGATGAGTGGTTGTCAAGTAAATCAATTATCGATAGCTACTGTTGTTTACCAGTCCCCCCTACAAATTTTGAAAGTTTTAAATTTTGTTCCATTGGGGTGAAGAATGACTTGCAATCTTCCATGCCAACATTTTTCAATAGTTAAAATACATACTTGCATTGAATAATGAAAATGTTATTTGGTTGCTGGAATACTTCAATTCCAAGATAATAGTGAAGTAAACCCAGATCAGTCATCTTGAATCCAACCTATAATTCCTACTTCACTTGTGAAATATAATGATCATTGTTTCCAATGATGATCAAGTCATCAACATACATAACTAAAATACATTCCAAAATTTTTCAATAGTTAAAATACATACTTGCATTGAATAATTAAAATGTTATTTGGTTGCTGGAAAACTTCAATTCCAAGATAATAGTGAAGTAAACCCAGATCAATCATCTTGAATCCAACCTATAATTCCTGCTTCACTTGTGATAATGATCATTGTTTCCAATGATGATCAAGTCATCAACATACATAACTAACAGGACCATGTTTTTCCCTTGTATATGCACATACAAAGTATCATCACATTCACTTCATTGAAAACCAAATTTGTGAAGGTATTCATCCATCTTGGCACATCAAGCTCTAGGAGCTTGCTTCAAACCATACAATGCTTTAATTAACTCACAAAATTTATGTTCCTGTCCTTCGAGCTCAAAACCTAGAGGCCGATTCATATAGACTTCTTCCTGCAAATATCCATTGAGGAAGGAATTTTTAACATCCATTTGATGTAATTTCCATCCATTTTGAGCTACTAAAACAATAACCAGTCTTATAGTATTCCATTTTTTTGTAGGCACAAAAATTTCTTCATAATCAATTCCTTCTTGTTGTGCAAAACCCTTAGCTACTAGTCTTGATTAAAATTTCTCGATCATTTCATATAGCTTGTACTTGATTCTATAAACCCATTTGCATCTAATGGGTTTCACATTTTGAGGACAATCTACAAGTTTCCAAGTTCCATTTCCAATCACCAATTTATACTCATCAATCATAGCCTTTTGCCATACTTAATGTTTTACAACCTCTTTAAAAGTGGAAGCTTAGTAAAATAATGTGTAATTAAAGAAAAATCTCGTAATATTATGGAGCTTCTTGTACCTATTTTGTTCTATTGATTGGATTTGACATCCTTTAAAAGTAGAGCAACCCACTTAGGCATCATATGCTCCTCACCAGTTGAAGTTTGATCTTCTAAATCTTCATGTGTAGAAGAACTATCATGAGAACTTTGTTCACCATTTTCATTTTCCAGTGAAATCCAATCCATTTCAAACCAATGTTCTTCACTTGGTTGAATTTTCATCCTATTTTCCTCCTTAACCACGTTTTGTTCCAATTTATTCAAAAGGATTTCAATCTCAACAATACTTTTGCTTTCAGTTTCATCGAAGATAACATATCAAATTACAACAAAATCACCATTGGATAAAAGACAATATCCCTTCTTTTCATTAGAATATCCAATCAACATATACTTCATACTTCGAGAGTCTAGCTTAGTTCTCTTTTCCTTAGGAGCTAAATCATAGCAAACAGAACCAAAGATTCAAAGATGCTTGATTTTTGGTTTGAAACCATACCAAATTTCATATGGTGTGATTCCATCTAAATATGCAATAGGAGATCTATTCCTTAAGTAAACTGCAATGTGAATTTCTTCGGCCCAATACGAGGAACTTAAGCCTTTGAATTTTAACATAGATCATGCCATACCCATCAAAGTTTCATTCATTCTTTCCATCACTCCATTCTGTTGTGGAGTCTACGAATTTGTGAATTGCCTTTTGATGCCTTTATCCTTGTAAAAATTTTGGAATTCATTTCAAGCGAATTCCCCTCCATTGTATTTCCTCAAAGTATCTATATATTTTTTGGTTTCTTTATCAATCAGATGATGAAAAACCTTGAGTTTTTCAAATGCTTTTGACTTTTCTTTCAAGAAATCTACCCAAGTCATTTGACTAAAATCATCAATAAAAAGTAAAAAATATTTGCATCCTCCAAGAGATGTTTCTAGAGGTCCACAAATGTCATTATGGATGAGTTGAAAACATCTGTTTTCTCTCCATGATCCAGTAGGAAACGATTCTTGATTTTATTTTCCATAAATATAGGCTTCACACATTGCATTTTCCTTTTTAAAGGTGGGTATCCCTTTGACTATTCCCTGTTTTTGAAGTTGAGAAAGACTATCAAAATTCAAATGTCCATAACGAACATGCCCATAACCTTATAGGTGAAATTTCTGAATCAACTGCTCCTGCAAAATCTTGTTTTCGAGGAATGAATTTCCCTTTCATCCTAAGAAACTTTCCATCTTCATATTCTGTCATGATTGTTTTTAGATTTTGTTTTGTTGAGTTGATTTTAACCAACCCATATTCCTTAATAATTTGATGCCCAACTTATCGAATCATCACTAAGGACAACAAAATCTTTTTAAATGTTGGTACACACCAAACATTTGAAATCATTTTCTCTCCAATTCCTAGGAGAAAATATTTCACATAATTGAATTCATTTTACATTCATTTGTAAAAAAAATTGAATTCAATTTACATTCATGAAAGGACCAGAAGAAATCTCTTCTGAAAGTCATGTGTCGAGTGGAACCTGTATCCAATAACCATGCATCTTCATACTCACTCTGAAAAGAGTAGTTGGAATCCATTAAATATCTTAACTCTAATTGTTGAATAACACTGAATACATACTTAGAATCACTTTGATCATTGGAATTAGCATACTACGCCGAAGTTGAATGTTGGTTGAACTTAGGTAGGTTATCATTTGGAGTTCTACAATCTTCTGCACAATGACCAACTCTATTGCATTGTCTGCATTTAATATGACTCAAGTCTCTTCCTCTTCCAGATTGATAATTTTGATTTGGAGGTCTTTTTGACCGTCTTCTTCTAAAATAGTTTGATCCACGTTGAAAATTATTGCTTCCTCTTCCTTGACTATGCCCATGACCACGTCTTCTACAATAACATTGATTTTGATTCCATGTCCTATATTATTGAATGGAGCTCCTCTTCCTCTTGAACTTTCAATTGACGTTTTACTGTAGCTTGCATTTGTAAATAAGACATTTTCTCTAGTTTGTTTCTTCTTCCCAAAAGTCTTATCATCTTGAGCTAAAAATTCACTCAACTAATCAAATGAAGTCTTTTCACATTTACCAGTCGAAAAGTCTCTAAAAATTCTTAAAAGAGGGGGAAACCCTGCAATCAAGATAGTTTCCATCAAACTATCATCTACTGCAGGAAATCCCACCTTGGTTATTTCTCGTTCGATGTTTTTTAATATGGAAATATATTCCAGTACATGACCACAATCAACTAGTTTTTGTTGAAGAAACTTCAATTGAATATCAACCCTTTTTATTTCAGGTTGAGTATCAAACAAATATTTTAAATTTTTCCAAGTAGACACACAACTTTTATTAATCAAGGAAAATAAAAATTACATAATTTATGCAAGAGCTTACAAAAATCTAAATTAATCTCACATTAGAATAAGAAATCTTAAATAATCTCATCTTTCTAGTTTCCTACACTAAATTTGACATGGACATTTTATCACATAATCATGTGAAGATGAAAAGTGTCCATTTACAATAAATGAAGAATCTATTTATTCTTCTAATTATTGATCCTAAGAAACGACTAAGTGTAGATTTTTGAGGACCTATGAGGGGCTGCCCAGCAGGTTTGTCTTTGACCTCTTGTTGGGATCTAAGTTTAGTCTCCAAAAACTTTCCTTTGTTGTTGTTTTAGGACAACAAACAATCAAGTACTTTTCTGCCCCCAAAGTGATGGTTAAGTGCTCTTTTGAGGTGCCCTTGCAAGTTTTTTCATAATCGGTGGTTAGCACATGCAATATACTCAAAACAAATAACACTCCTATAGATCTTTACAACTCTTAAATGTTGATCTAACAACTAAGCTTGCACAAAATTTGGACACAAGTGTTTTTGGTCAAAACGACCCTATATAAAACCCACTCGGGGAAAACCAGTTTGGAGATATATGTATATAGAATATCTCAAAGAAAAATTTACAACAAGGAAAAATAAACAAGCGAGACTGGTACGATAGAAACCACTCTTGGATGCTTTGGATTCCCTTGAAGATGTGCCTACTATCCCATTGAAGTAAGGCACCCTTTGCCTTGGTGCACCCTTATTCTCTTGCTAATCCGTTGGCCCTATTTCCTTGTGCTTGCGTTTGCCTTTTCCTTTGCTTGAACCTTTCCCTTTCCCTTTGCCTTTGCCCTTGGTATTTCACCCTTTACACAAGAGTGCCTCCATTCATGGTTTGGTGTGCACTAAGCTCTAGTGTGCCTCTCCTCTAGCAAAAAGTCCACAAGTGTGTGCACCCTCACTCACCCTTGCACCCTCTATACATTAGAGTGTGCCCTCTCCAAGTGAACGAGTCTCCTCCATAATATAGGAACCTATCCCAATCTAGATGCACCCCCACTCCTCTAGAATGCACCTCTATACTAACATGTGCGCCCCTCACCTATAGAATGCGCCTCACCTCAAGTTAGTGCCCAAGCCTCCATGAATGAACCTCCATGCAAGCTAGCACCTAGCACCGCAACAATGGCTTCTCCTCAAACCCTTGACCTCATAGGCCCTCCTCTCCTCAAGAAATGCACCCAAGATTTTTTCTTCTCCTCCTCTCCTCTCAACTCTCTCAAGTGAAGAATGAATCTCATCCTTACCCTTTTCCCTCCTTTATCCACTTTTTGTCCAAACCCTAAAATATCAATGGCCTAGATCCAATCTAGCCATGTCTAATAAATGGGTGAGATTTAATCCAAAAATCTCACTTAGGAAACCCACTTTCCCAAGTTTCCTTAGTTTTCCTCATGTGCTTTAATTCACCCAATGTCACTTTAATAACTTAAGTGACATATTTCACTTTTGACTCAAATTCCTAAGTCAACGTGAAATTAGAACATAAAGTAAAGTAACAAGGATAATAGTCTCCCCCTTTGTGTTTAGAGACTCACAAACACAAGGGGACCACTTTCCAAGGTACCCACATCTCAACAATAAGTTCTAGACATATTATCTAATATAACAATATTTATTCTAGAAAATTCTAAGTACATATTATTCTAGAAATAATAAACCTAGACTAAGTACTTTAGGATCATCTACACGTATAACACAACCTTCTTCTATGTAATATAAAACATAGTGTTAACATGACCAAAGTTGTAGCATTAACTCATCTTAGATGACCCAAAAACTTAGTATCTATTGGTCCTAAAAATATAAGAGCAATCTTTACTATTATAGAGAGGGGGGAGGGGGTGGAGGGAATGTGTGCGTTTAAATTCACCAACAATTTGATATACCAAAAGGTGGGAGATGGGGGGGAAAGTGTGGATTTAAAATGTAGAGTCCCTAATGAGTAAGACCCATTAGACCTATATACTTGAATATTATCATTTCAGTGGTACATATAAATCTAGGTATCCCCACACAACACTCCTTATCTCTTTATGGAAAACTAAACAATAAAATCTCAAAAAAGAGGGGATATTAAACAGGGTTCAAGGCATCTTAAAATCCCATCTCTTAATGAAAAACTAAACACTATAATCTCAATGAAGAGGATGTATTAAATAGGGTTGAAGGCATATTGAAGTTTGCATGCTACTCCTCTTAAGAACAAATGAAGACTAATGAGATATCATATATCATGTGAGCATACTACTCATACTTAGAACAACTTGCATAGTAGTAATAGTCACACCGAAAGATGCACACATAGGGGTGTCTAACCACAACATAATGGCTTATCATAGTTCACCTTAAGGTATCATAACTGACCCGTGGCAGCTGAGGGGAGCTACAATATATGATTTCTCTCATCCTCTGCCATTGGCAACAATTGTTCTACACATGAGGCATGTGGAAATCTTGGATAGCCAATGATCAATGCACTTGCATGAAACATCTAGTTCCAAATATTTGATGGCAGGTGAGTCAATGTTGCATGAAGGGATTGCTATCATTTAACACTTTAAAACTTGGTAACATAGAACACCTAAAAGATATAAGTTGTGCCTTGCTCTCTAGGTGTGTGAAGGAATTATCATGTATGCCACATTGCGTAGCATAGTAAGACACCTCAAAACTTATTTTCAATATTGTATTTATAAGGTAGTTTTCAAAGAGACAATTCAACCTACTCCACTAGTGTTGTCTTAATATCTTTGTATTTAACCCAACAATGGTGCACTTATTTCTGTTAGAATTTACATTTGTTATGATAAATTAAGTTATATAAATTGAATCCTATGTATTTTGAGGTTGAACTTATTGCAATTGCAATATTTCTATTATTGTTGTATGTATTTGGATTACCCAAGATTTTTTCGTTTGTTTGTCTTCACTATGATTTAATATTTCTTGTGATAAATTACATTATAGGGCTTCAATTATCATAGAGCTAAAATTTGAGCTTCTTGCAATCATAATCGTTATTTATTGTTGTATGTATTTGTATTGTATAATATTATGTCATCTGCCTATATTCACTCTTGTTTAAATTTTCTTCCAAGGCGTGAAAAATCAACATACATACATATGAAAGAAGGAAGAAAGGGCCTTGATATAAAATGGATCCAAACTGAAGAATGGGTAAGACTCAGTAGTTGCAACATAGATTGATAATAAACCAACATTATGTAAGCCATGTAAAAAAATGTAAAACAATGCAAGTTAACATGGAATCAGCCAAATAAGGATGTAAGAGAAAAGTAAAAGAAAAATAATTAAAATGACAAGGAACCAAATAGGAGAGAAGGCTAAGGAACGAGAAGTGAAGAGCCATGGTTGTTGGCTTTCCCTTACCCTCTATCTCTCCCTATTTCTTCATCATCGCTCATTTCCAAAGGATTTTTTTTTTCCAGGGAGGAGTAGAGCATTGTATCCAAACTTGCAGAAAGAAGAATACAATGCACCATTTGAGATTGGTTTTCCCAATTGGGTTCTAGGGTAAAAAAACTAATCATGTCTTAATGTGTTTTTCCTTTGTGTGTTGTGGTTAAATTCATCATTGTATTTAATCAAATTTTTCTAGTTAACTCTAATGGCTTCTTTGTATCTATTTTGACCGGAGGAGGCTTTATTTGTTGCATATTCTTCTATTTTATTGTGTGAGAGGTTTTCACAAAGATTATTATCTAAATGGTGCTTACCCATTACAACAACTAGTTAATATCTACTATTGAATGCATGGGGTGAGGGAAGATCAAGGGTGACCCTTGCAGAGATGTTATTGAACTTTCTAAAACCCTATTTCTCCCTCCTGGAAGTCTCTATCTATCTATCTGAGGCACATTCTCATTGTCTGACAGATGAACTGAAGTGCCCACACACAGTTCACTTGTTTTCTAGGGAATATTCATCTTTTTAGGAATTTAACTTGGTTGTTGGGACATCTTCATCCCTACTGGGTGTTTAATTTACTTGTTGGGTCGATCCCATCACTTTTTGGGCACACTATCCATTGTTTATTTACTCACATGACTTGTTGGGTGCACTATCTATTGTTTATTACCTCTCACAATAGATCCCACTCATTTCTTCCTTATTGTGTGTGAGAGATCTATCCTGGAGAAATCCCACACATTATTCTTCTTGTCCAAATGTTAAGAGGTGAGCCCCAACTCAAGGAAAGACCCACAAACGTCTTCCTTTGATTCCAAAGGTCTATGTCAAAACCCTAGCATTCATGATCTCCCATGCACGTCCTCTTTGTTGTCCAAGATTCCTGTGAACCCAAGCTCAGGAAAGGACCCACACATTTCATCATTGTTATTCAAACGCTGGGTATTATTCATTTTCATCGTTTGAGTGTGGACCTTAGTTCGTGAAGAAGCCATTCCATGTTTCACTTGTTAGTTGACTTGAAAAAAAAAACTAACCCTAATGCGTTTGGTGTAACTCCTCAATATACCACACCTTTGACATGTGTCTAAGGCACTCTAAGGAATCCTATTTTCTTCCTGTATGCCCATAATTTGTCAGTTTGGGTCAAGTATAACCTCTTCTCTCATTTCCTCATTTTCCAGGGTCCAAACATGGCATGGAGCATCCACCTTGAGAACTAATGCATATTCTCTTGCTCCAACACAACCTTGACGTGAAATCCGATGCTAGACACTATTATGATACTTCTATGTAGAAGAATGACCATCTGGAACATAACTGTCATGGTTTAAACGAAGGAGGCAAACAAAGGTTCAATCTATTGGAGCATGAGATTGGGTCATACTGAGCTTGACATTATTAACCAAGCGCCTAACTCATTGATGGTTGGAATGTAATGACCTCATTAATCTAATACCGAGGATGGATATCTCTCGACAATTATAGTGAGATTTTGAAATGATAAAGAGTTGGATTACCTCTGGTCTTATGTTACAATACAGTTAACCTAGACCATAAACCAACCCGAAGTATGAATGCAACTTGATACTCATGCTCACAATGTTCTTATAATAAAATCTTGGCCACGATAAAGAGACTACCAATGCCATATGGAACAACTAGTTAATTGAGTTTCTCAATTGTTTTGTGGAAGACATTGTAATTTCCAACCTTCCATTGCCAACTATTGGATGTGTGAAGGCTACATTGAGTGAGGAATTTCTCATCAGGAGGAGAATAAAGTTCCTTGTGCAGGGCAGAGGACCGAGGCTTGGTAGCCTCCATGAGATAGAGAATTCTATGCAAAACTTAGGGACATGACTGAGATAGAGTTCAGAGATCAAATTCCACACAAGGTTCGTGTTGGTGAGGTGAGTGGGCTATAAGTCCCTCGATTATGGATCAGATGGTATTAGAGAAGTTGAATCCTTGACCTAGACATTGATTCCAGAACTGTGAACAAAATATTACAGAGCTCATCATGGGTAAAACAAGCAGAGATAAGTTGGAAGACTTAAGGGCTAGCAATGTCGAGCTTCGAGAAGAGAAAAAGAGCTTGAAGGCGCAAGTTAATATGCTTAACTAGAGGATGTAAGAGATGGAGAAGCACATGGATAATTCTACCAAATTTACGCCATTGTTTAAGAAGAAGTTTAAATAAAGTAAATACTCCCTCACTGAAGTTAGGATATATTGGGACAATCATAGAGCGCAACTTGTATACCTTGGTGAGAAAGTCATCCATATGGATAACTGACAAGAGGATAGGTTCATGCAAATGATGATGTAGCCGTAGAAATATTTCACAGAGAATAATAAGGCCTTGGAAAGGCCTTAAGAAGTTGTCGAAGAGAACAAATTAAGGAGAAAGGAAACCTTCCATTATCACTGCAAATACTAGCACCATGACTAAGACCACCTTAGTAAACTCACCTTTCGTAGACATCTCTCAAGCGCAAATTGGTGAATTTGAGAATCATATAAGGGGTATTGGCTCTAAAATTCTAATGAAAATGGGTTATGATGAACAAGGGATAGGCAAGAGGAGACAAAGCATATTGAGCCCCATTGTATTTATTCCAAGGGATAAGCGTGAGGCCTAGGCTTTGATGGAAAAAGTGGAAATCCCATCACCATGAAGATGGTTTTTGTGAAGGAAACAGACATGCCAGAGTTGGCTTACTCATTAGGAGAAGGATAAGAAATGGTAAATGAAGGTGGCAGTCTAATACCACCTCATAATTCTTCTGGCGGATTGAAGGAGGGAAACAATGAGGAGAGTTCAAAAACTCAACCTTCACCTACACTCAGAGAAAGCAATAAACCAATCAACGACAACAAGAAGAAGAATAAGACCAAGGGGTCTATGTCAAACAAGACATTTCTTGTTTGTCATTGCTACAAGAAGAGAGGCCATACCATATAAATTTGTTGGTACGTAGAGACATGCTCACACTATGGAAAGAAAGGCCATCTCAATGCATCTTGTTGGGAGAAGCAAGCCACATGCTGTAGGACAAACTGCATCCAGAAGAGGAATGGAAATAAGGATTCTCCAACCTAATAGCAACCTCAGAGGCACATAGAGAGGAGGATTATGTCAAGAAATCCATACCACAATGCCAAGAACGTTTTCCACCACTGCAAGTTGAGTGGACATTGGGAAGAAAATTGTTGGTGAATTCATTTGGAGCTTCACCCTAGAAACCACACAACGAAGAGAAGAGTGTGGAGAGTGAATATTGTGAATGATGAAGAGTTGTTTGCCTCTCTAATCCAAGAGGAAAAAGTCATCAATGAAGAGATATCATCACACGAAGTCTACATCACCAACGAGATGGACAAGAAGTTGATGACAAGGGAAACCACATTCCAATGGTTGTGTTTGATATTGCATCCAAAAGAAACCCTTCTTGGACATGTGCCAGAGAGTGATGCACAAAGTTAAATGACCTTGGGGGTGTTTGGAGAACTCCGGAAGTGCTTGTAAGCATGATCAAGCATCGAAGGGTTGTTTCCATGATGAGAAGCAATTGATCTTAGTAGAGTAATGCAACCACAGTTCCCTTGAGGAGTTGTTGTGTGATGGTAGGACTCTAGGGTCACACTAAGCAAGAAGACCAAAATTTGACTTGGCTTCATTGGTAGCAAAGATGTATTGTCTCTAAGGCAGAGAGGAAGATGGGAATGGATGTTGAGTCCAAAGTTCATATATGGAGATTGTTGAGAGAAGATTTATGTATTGCAGGAAAAAGAGAGCTAGAGCTAGAGCCAGAGCCATAGCCGAGGACCAGAGCCATGAGCCAGAGAGAGACTTAGAGTTATAGCTAGGAGCCAGATTTAGAGCCACATCCCAGATAAGTAGACAACACTAATCCATATTGGTTTCCTTGAACTTTTGGAGACCAAAAATCATCTCAATGGGGAGGTGTGATCCGAAAAGGATTCTGAATGATCAATGGATAAGATTTAGTACTTGCAACATAGATTGACAATCAACCAAAATTATTTAATCCATGTAAAACAATGCAAGTTAATGTGGAATAAGCCAAATAAGGATGTAATAGAAAAGTTAAGGGAAAATAATTTAAATAACAAGGAACCGAATATGAGAGAAGGCTAAGGAATGAGAAGTGAAGAGCCATGGATGTTGACCTTCCCTTACCACGCATCTCTCCCTATTTCTTTACCCTCCCTCATTTCCAAAGGGATTTTTTTAGTCCAGGGATGAGGATAGCATTGTATCCAAACTTGCAGAAAAATGAATATTGTGCAACATTCGAGACTACTTTTCCCAATTGGGTTCCAGGGTAAGAAAAAATGTCTTAATGTGTTTTTCTTCTGTGTGTTGTGGTTAAATTCATCATTGTATTTAATTGAAGTTTGTTGGTTAACTCTAATGGCTTCTTTGTATCTATTTTGATTGGAGGAGGATTTATTTTCTGCATATTATTCTAGTTTAGTGTGTGAGAGGTTTTCACAAAGATTATTACCTAAATGATGCTTACCCATTACAACAACTAATTAATATCCACCATTGAATGCATGGGGTGAGGGAAGATCAATGGTCACCCTTGTATATCTATTGGAGAACTTGCTTAAACCCTACTTCTCTCTCTCTCTCTCTCTCTCTCTCTCTCTCTCTCTCTCTCTCTCTCTCTCTCTTTGGGGTGAATTCTCATTGTCTCATGGATGAACTGAAGTGCCCATGCACAATTCACTTATTTTTTGGGGCATGTTCATCTTGTTGGGCGTCTAACTTGGTTTTCAGAACATCTTCATCCCTAATGGGTGTTTAATTTACTTGTTGGGTTGATCCCATCACTTGTTGGGCACACTAGCCATTGATTATTTACTCACACAACTTGTTGGGCAATCTATCCATTGTTTATTACCTCTCATGATAAACACCACTCATTTCTTCCTTGCTGTGTGTGTGAGATCTATCTCGGAGAAATCCCACACATTGTTCTTTTTTTCCAAATGATAAGCGGTGAGCCCCGACTCAAGGAAAGGCCCATGCACATCTTCCTTTGATTCCAAAGGTCTACGTCCAAACCTTAGTGTTCATGATCTCCCATGCACGTCCTCTTTGTTGTCCAAGATGTATGTGAAACCTAGCTTAAGAAAGTACCCACCCATTTCATCATTGTTTTTCAAACATTGGGTATTCTTCATTGTCATTGTTTTAGTGTGGACCTTAGTTCATGGAGAATCTAGTCCATGTTTCACTTGTTAGTTGGTGTGAAAAAGAAAACCTAAACCTAATGCATTTGGTGTAACACTTCAATATCCCACACCTTCGACCTGTGTCCAAGACACTCCAAGGAATCCTATTTGTTGCTTGGATGCCCACGATTTGTCACCTTAGGTCAAGTATAACCTTTGCTCTCATTTCCTCATTCGCCAAGGTCCAAACGTGGCATGGAGCATCCACCTTTAGCATTGGTGCATATTCTCTTGCTCCAACACGACCTTGATATGAATCCAATGCCGAACACTATTATGATACTTATGTGCAGGAGAATGATCATCTAGAACATAACTGTCATGGTTTAAACAAAGGAGGCAAATGAAGGTTTAATCTATTAGAGCATGATATCGGGTCATAATAAGCTTGACATTATTAACCAAGCACTTGACTCATTGATGGTTGGAATGTAATGACCTCATTACTCTAATACTGAGGATGGATATCTCTAGTAATTATATTGAACTTTTGAAATGACAAAGAGTTTGCTTACCTATTCTCTTATGTTACAAGACACTTTACCTAGACCATAAACCAAATGGAAGTACAAACACAACTTGATACTCATGCTCATGACATTCTTATAACAAAACCTTGCTCATGATAAAGAGAAGACCAATTCCATATGGAACAACTAGGTAATTAAGTTGCTTAATTGTTTCATGGAAGACATTGTAATTGTCAATCTTCCATTGCCATCTATTGGATGTGTGCAAGCTACATTGAGTGACTAATTTCTCATCATGAGTAGAAGGAAGTTCCTTGTGCAAGGTAGAGGACCGAGGCTTGGTAGCCTCCAGAAGACATAGAATTCTATTGCAAACTTAGGGATAGAACCGAGATAGAGTTCAGAGATCAAATTCTGCACAGGGTCCTTGTTGGTGAAGCGAGTGGGCTATAAGTACTTCAATTACAGATCGAGCCTCCTCTTAGAAACCTTTTTCCTTAAACAATAATTAATTCCAACATAATTCCATGTTAACATAAATATTACTAATATTTGGCTAGCAAGAAGTTAAGTGCATAGTTTTTCTTAATCTATAATGTTAAGTTCCCTTATCTCTTTGCACTAAATTTTAAATTTTTTCAGAAAAAAATTGAAGTTAAGAGGTAGGGATGCATCATTTACTAGATTTAATTTTTTTTTAAGAAAAAATGTCAATAGAAGATGTAGGGTTGCATTGTTTCGTAGATTTAAAAAATAACTAGAAAAACCTCCATAGAAGAAGCATGGATGCTTCATTTCATACATTGGTGCTTGGGTTGAGCTCCAAGCACTTCTTTTTTTCCTTGGTAGGTCTAATTCTATTCTAGATGAGTCCAAGTGACTTTTGTTAGAGGATTTTTGCATTGATTCACAAAATTCCTCATTATTTTCTCTGAACTTGTGTGATTTAGGTGATTAACATTTACTTATCACATTCTTTAATTTTGATTTTGGGTTCATAAAATATGTTTCATCTTTTGTTGTGTTTATATATAAATATATGAATATATATTAATTGATAAAAAAAATTAAAAAAAAACTCCTTCCATGTAAAGATTGCAAAATTTTCCCTCTAATTTTTTTTTTTACAACCTTGTTGTGCTACGCACCAACACCTTCCCTTTTCCTAGTGTCTTGCTCATAGATTCAAATATAAACAAGAAAAAGGGACCCTCATTTTGTCTTGAGACCCTCTCAACTTGTTGAGAAGACTGCTCATTTTCTTGGCCTTCATCGAAGTATTCATGATTTTTACTTGGCAGGTTCTTTTACTTGCATTTATTTAAAAATTCTAGCAGTACAGATGAGTTCGTTGTGAAATCGCCAATACAAGCCATATCGACGATTTTGAAATGAACTCATCGACACACTAAAAAGGTTGAAAAGTGTATCGATAGAATCCTACCTAACTCCACCGACACACAATTGCTATACTGGTGATCTTTCGTTGACCCTCCTTGATGCCAAACCTTTGCTTATTGGGTAAGTTCATAGTAACTCTGTTGGTACACCGACAAAATTCAGAACATTTCTCCCAATACACAAATATATGTACCAGTGAACTTCCTCTCAACTTCATCAACACGCAAACCTCAACACCAGCGTCACCGGCACATAAAGTTAACACGCCGACACACTTCTACTCTTCCCCTCTGGTACCTCAATTTACGCATTGTGAAAGAGGTTATAAATAAGAACCTCATGGGCCTATAATATTACCTTTTCATGTCACCAAGAGAGACTCGAGAGAGAAGAGTATAGTGTGCATGAAGAGAGACCTCACAAGAAGAATCTCGCCTGCCTATAAACTTACCTTCTATCCATGTGTCAACCACTGACAAGTAAGTTTCTTTTCCCTTCATCTTGTATGGTCATTCATATTTCAGTTTTGGGTGTGAATTTCTATATACATGGTTGTAACCTCTTAGGGATCCCTTCATTTTCCTAACTTTTCCTCATCGCTCTGAGCCATCAAGGGAGCCTCCACCACCCACTCTACCATAAACCCTCCTACCCTAGTCTATGCCATAAACATTTAAAATCCTATATGCTTAAAAAATCCAGCCAACCCTCGAACTAGGTGGATTTACTCGACATCAATCCATAACCTTTTGGACTTGGAACTGGGCCCTAATATCTCGATCTCCTTGGCCTTGGATGGAATCATAGCTTCTCCCCCTCGATGGCCCTAATTCCTTGCATCCCTAGCTCCCTCCACCTTTGGAATCAGTCCTGATCGTTGAAAGACAATCCAAAAAACAACCATGGGCAAGCCCTTTCATCACCCAAACTCAAGACTTAGCCAATTTCTAAAGGCTGAAGCCATATCGACAAAGTTTTCATGAACCCTGTTGAATCACATTTCTCCATACCGACAAGATTCCTTTCATTATCATTTATACTAGTCTCTACATACGAGAGAGATTTCCTTCATCGTCTCCAATATTCTCTTACTGTGTTGGAGAAGTTGTTATGAACCTTTCTGGTGCCATCTGTGCTATACCAATGGAGTTATTATGGTTTCCTTCGATATAAGCTTCCCTTCATAGATAGACTTGATGTGAACATCATCAGTATTATTCCTTGCATACCGATGGATTTGATGCTAACACCATCGGTACATTGCTTTGCACATCGACAAAGTTTGTACATTTAACACTGATACTCACTTTACCATACCAGTGTATTTTATGATCAGTGTCGATACCATATTGATGCAGTTGTTGTTATAGAATTTGATACTGTTTTTCACACCGATTCACCCAATCTTTTCCTCCATTCTGAATTTAACCAGATTTCAATAGACCTTCACCATGTCACCTATTCTCCTCTCTTCTTTAGATGACAACTCTCCTCCCAATATCGACTCTAGTAACTCCTTAGACACTAATACAGGTTTTCATTAATGATTTTACCATTAACCTCCTAATGCTTCTCAAAATCCCAAGGAATTATATGATTGCAAAAATTAGTGCCTTATGGTTACTTTCTTGCTCATTTGCCTGCTGAGGGAACTAAAATATCTTATTTTTTATTAATGGTTTGGTGAATTAACAATGAATATCTATGTGCAGATTCAAGTATGTTGCCATGAAAGAAGACAATGAGAAAATCTTCCATGACATAGGCCTCCACAAGAGGGATCCACCAAGAAGAAGAAGCATATGTTCCAAGGCCTCTTTATGATGACACCACGAGATTTATTGAGAAGGGTACTTCACTTAAATGGGTTGAAGTCTTCCAAATGTTAAGAACCATAGTTTCTTGGTAGAAGCAGAAGATAAATACGAACTCAAGATCTTTAGGAACATCCGAAATCAAAGTTACATCGGGTAGCAACCCATACAACGGGTTTTCCATGTGTGGACACAATCTCATGTCTAATCCGACATGTACACCTACACAATAGATACATACTCAATGCCAAAGGGAAAACCATAAAAACATTTCTAGCATCTGACATAGCCTCATACTATCACTTAGAGAAAGGACATTTTTCGTTGGATGAAGATAATATCAGGAAATTTTCACACAAGGAAAAATATTTATGCAAGATTTGGTACAATCCTGATAAGACATTCAAAATAAGACCTACAGGTGAATATCCTACTAGCTCGTTGAGGACATCATACCAGTACATTGTATCAATGTTGTCTAGGTTGTATGGAGAACAAGACACATAAAATTTCACATTATCCATAATGGCCCTCATATACTATTGCACCGATGTTGGATCATCCTTCAATTGGGATGATATTCTATCAAAATTCTAAAGGATTCTATCAGAACAACTAAGGAGACCACCCCTGAAAAGTTTCCTAGTTTCCACATGGATTCCTCACTATTGGACATGGTGTGTGTATGCCACGAGTATCCGAAGACGGGTTGGGCTTGGCATCTAACCATTAACCCTCCCATACACATCTACTACAAAGTGATATGGGAGCACAAGTACAAGACGAAGTACCACAAATTTTGTGATTACTTCTCGGCGCCCCTGTACTAGTTCATCTTTGATTCACATACACTTTGCATGAATAACAAGGCCCAAGATATAGTGTGGAAAATGGGAGATTGATATCACCTAGAGTATGAGACATATATAAGGGTATATGGGGCCATCAAATCTCCTCATTTGTTCCCTAGATTTATTTTGAATAGGTTAGTGTTGCAAGAGATCGCGTATCAAATCGTCATCCAAAGAGTTGGGGCATCACTCTATAGATATAAGAAGGTCATATGGCCTCCTTTATCATTATGGGTTGGATCATACTCCTTTGGAGATGTTAAACAGGCTCAAGTAAAGGTAGACACGTTACTATCATTTTGTTTCAGAGAGGAGAAGTTTCAAAGACATGACACGAAGGAAATGGTCAAGGAATACTGTGCCAAGCATAGGCACATATGGGAGTACACATCATCGAAGTGGGAGGGAAGAAGAGATTCATTGTGGATCCCAAATGTATCATGAATTTATTTTCAAGAAGAAAGGCAAACCTCCAAAAAGGATCTCAAATGAGGAGAAGGCCCAAGAAGAGGCACAGAAAAAAGAGGAAGAAGAAATAACGACAACCACAAAGACGACTTCACACTCTGAATCAACAAAAGGATAGGAGGAAATTGTTGATAAGAAACAAAGGAAAAAAGAGAAAACATAGAAGAGGAAAGAATACGCTTCTGAGAAGAAACGACAAGAAGATGAAACTAAGGCCAAAGCAACAACCAAAGAAATGCAAGAAGTGACAATATAGAAGAGAGCGACATAAGAGACTGCAAAAAAAGTAGCTGAAGATGAGCAAAGAAAGTGAGATGAAGACGTGTTAGATAGGGATATTTATCTCATGGACACTAACATCTTGGAGACGTCAACAAGAATTCATCTCACTGGTGGTCACCTCCCGGTTGATGAACTCGAACTAGGACTCCACACACCTTACAAGCCTTGCAAGGTGGAAAAATTGAAGAGGTTTTGATTCAACAAAGCCACTGATAGGATTGTACAACAATAAACTAGGAAGTTACCAGTGATCAGAGGAAACCCGTTATCAGTTTCCACCGATACTCTGGTGATGGAAGACGTCAACAAAGACCCACTTTATATAGCATTAGTCAACACTACTTTCATCGTAGTAACGAAACAAAACCTCAATAATTTGATCCGTCAAAATGAAGAAAAGGATGTTAGGATTAGAGAGTTTGAGAAACAACTTAGGAATGCAAAGAAAGATAAAGGAAGGCTTAGGGAATTCAAGGCATGTTCCGAAAAGGTCAAGGAAGATCTCAATGAGACTTCTACAGACATGTATTCCCACTTTCAATTCTTCTAGTAGTTGGCAACACAAATAATAGATCAAAATCAACCTTTTTCAAGCCAAGAATGTCTAGTTCTTCACCACATAGGAAGGCTTAAACACTATGCAATGATGGATTGCTGAGAACTCGGATGCCCCATCTGAGCTACCTCACGCTATGGAAGGGGAAATAAGGATTGACTATGCTACCCTTGATCGATGCCAACAGGCTGGGGATAGGGATGAAAAGGAAACAAAGAGATCACTAGGAATCTATGCACAACTACACAAAGTTGCACACATTTTGGCACATAAGGGGCATCTACCTCCCATTAAAGAGCTCAGGGAAACCAAGGAAAAGGAGCATATATTTGAATAAATTCAGAAAAACATGAATTAGAGACAATAGAGTGCTCAAGAAACTACAAAATTAACATCTGATTTAATGGAAGAGCATCTCGTCTGACCAATCAAGACTCAAACTATGATCCAAGCTTTCATGGCCATAATGAAAAAGGAACTGAAGACTCTTTCCAACAATTAAGCCTCCCATGCAACTGCCCTATAAGAAATTTTATACCATAGAGTCATATCAATCGAAGGACAACACCAAGTATGGGAAGCTTACGTGAGGGACAAACACAAGTAGACAAGACAAAAATAACAAATTTGAATTTTCACACAACTACCTTCTATTTTGTCTTTTCTCCAACCATCATCAACTTCGTCCTATTCTAACACCTGTAAACAACACTTGATAAAGGGAAGCTAAAGAGACTTGTAACTGTTGTGTGTAGAATCCAAGAAGACACTATAAATAGTTACTCAAATTACTATAAGTAGAGGAAGAAGCCCATTTTGAAAGGGCTCTTCATGCATTGTATAATTGAAAACTACTTTGAGAATTAATATTGAGAAGCCCTCAAGGCCATTTTGATAGAGAGAATAAATCTTGTGGGTGGTATCTTGTTGTAAACTAATTTCAGAAAAATGTATGTTGTTTACATGTGTTGTAAGAATTCCCTTTTGCTTATAAATCGTTCGTATGCAATCAAAAACGTTATTGCATCTTTTCTTACTCGTTCTTGTCTTTTGTTCTGAGATGATGATATGCTTATATATGTAATTTCATGACTTAGACTAATTTGGTTATGTTATCTGCATGCATGTGTTGTCTAACCTTCTTGCTTCTTAACAACTACCTAGAATAAGTCATTAGTAGGGATTAGTTTCATTAATAGTTTCTCATTTGCTTACTGTAGTTTCTCCTAGCTAGGATAGGGTAGATTAGATTTTATTTCCGCACTTAGTTTGCATCTGCATTTTTCATATCATTCACAACCATCCAATCACCCCTCAAATCCAATAATGGAAATCGGGCCATAATCTAGATGGGTCTCCTAAACCAAATGGTGCATAGTCTAATTGGGACCGTGCATCAAGGAGTACCCCTTACTGTTGAAGGGAATTTTTCTAGCTCAATATAATTGGCGCTCGAAGGAGGGTTTGATTTTCATGGCTAACATAAAATTTTGACAAATGCATGACCGATCATCTGATAATATTCTTGTCCAACAATGTTTTCCACATATCTTTTCCGAATAGGATATTACCTTTGAATATTCAAACCCCACAATTGAAATTGCTATTGGTTTCCTAGAAACAATCCTGAAGCTTGGTATCCCATTACCAGTAAGGAGTTTGCTAAAAATCAACACATTACAAATTTGTATGCCAAGTTACTTGGCTGCTTTCCTGTAACTTCAAAATTACCTAGGAGGAGAGATACTCACGTATTCCAACCTGAGAACCGGTCCAACATTCTTGTTGAATCCGTATAATATTTGATCGAAACTTCTCTACAAGATATACACGTACCCTTGGACCAAATACTTCCTACACCTCTCAGTCCTACCCCTCCCAGTTCTGAGCACAATTTTGATGATGAACACTCTAGATCTGATTCAGAAGACAGAATGGATCACAATCGGAATTTAGTACCACCATGGATGTCCTCAGGTGCTTTAAACTTACCCAACCCTTTGCATGAATTTCCCAAACGTCTCGAAATAACTCTCCCAAAGTTTGACACATACAAAGCTTGTTTGATGGAAGACCATGTGAAGAATTTATTTCTAGCCACTCGACTCCTTGATGTTTGTTTTGAACACGCAGTTTGTAGGCTCTTTCCCTACACTTTTGAAAACAAGGCTTCTACATGATATTTGAACCTATCGGATGGATCCATAACCCGATGGAATGATTTTGAAAAATCCTTCATCAAAAATTTTAGGGATGAGAAAACTCCCGCGACCTTATTCAAAGAGATAGTGGCATTAAAGATGTAGAAGAAGGAAAAGGTAAAGGAATTTAACCAATTCTTCACTACTATTCTCAATAATTTCAATACTGAGACTACCCCTCTAGAACCCTTGACTATGGAATACTATACTTCAACATTACATCCCTCTATAGGCATGTTTGTTAAGTGAACTGGTAAAGCTACTTTGGCCCATAATTTTGAAGAAGCTAAAGAGGTTGAGAAAGAACTACTTTCCTTAGGAAGTCATCTTGCAGTTGAAGAGACTAAAGTAGTCGGGAAGAAACTCTTACTCTTGACCAAACCTTTTGAGAAAGAGCCTAAGGATCTAGACAACGTGGTCAAACTGGCAATTTTTTTTTCTAACGAAGTAGCAGATATTAAGAAAAACGTTGGTGAAGAGTCTTCCAAGCAAAACAAATTTCATCCATTCTTTAAGAAGAATGATAATCCACCAAAAACCCTAGGTCTTACATTAAATCTAGATGATTTTGGCATGGAAAACTTTTGTTCATATCACCAGTAGAATCATTCCAAGAAAACCCGCCCTCAATGTATCAACTCCATGACCTTAGTCATCAACCAACTGTTAGATCGACAAGAAACCATCGATGAACATGCCAAGGAAATGAAAAAAGAAGAAACCTCTAAGGATACCATGGAAGAATCAACCATGTTTATGTGGGATTGGTGTTTAGATTCAGATGAGTAACATATTGAATAATTTTCCGTGGGGGATACACAGGTCACAAAAGTTTCCCCCAAAGATTATAACCTTTGCAACAAAGGGGCAGTACCCAACACTCCTCTCCCCTCAAAAACTGTCACTGCTCCTAGGAAAATATCTCCTCCCACACCTACTCAAAAGCCAAATATTCTAGCACCAACAAGAAATAACTCCAACACTTCACATGCAAGAAAATCACCAAGCAAACCTGAAACCCATGCTTTGGAATACAATATCATCAAAGATCTTAATAAAACCAAAGCTAACATCTTCCTGTATGATATATGCACACTTCCCCACCAACATGATCTTATTCACGACACATTCAAGCCCAATAAATCTCAGAAGAAGACCATTTCTACTGTTATCACACAAGTTGTAGGTTGGGAAAATCCCAACCCAACCACCAACTGGAAACAACTAAGAGGGAACCTACCCACTTTCACCTTAGGTAGGTGTCCCTGTCACTTTAGAGGTGAGGTAGTCACCACAAGGGGGGAATCCCGGTGACCCTAGGGGGAAATGAGATGGAAAATGATAAGTATGAATGGATGTCCCTAGAGGTCAATATAAATGGTATGAATAGCTTGGGAAAGAGTCTTGATAAGGTTCAAGGGTTTCCAAATGAGTTGAGTAAGCTTCCAAGTGTGAATACCTACCCAAGACACAAAGAAAACCAAGTATATAGTGTAATATGTTAGTTGGATAAGCAAGTTAATCTTGATGTCCCTAATTTGAAGAAAAAATAAATTATATATATCATCTCAATAAAGATAACAAAGGCTGCAATATAAGTGCTAAGTATATGATAAATAAACAAGAGATAAATCTAGTGAAAGCTAGCTCAACTCACCAATGATTAAGCAATAACTTGAGCACAAAAAGTGAGTCTGAAACAAAAAGGTTTCTGCATGAATTTACCAGCCTTATGGCTGTAGAAAAACAAGCATAACAACAGAAAAATCAGCCACAAGAAACCACCTCTAACTAGCCCAATAGGTATGCTAGGCTTAGTAGAGACTTAGGGTAAAGTTAGAGATAAATCCTAGGGTTAGTTTAGGAGTTATTAGGGGTTATAGGATTAGTTTTCTGCAGCCCTAATGACTGTAGGTTAGTTTTGTAAAATCAGCAAGAATTTATGGTTGAAATGGAATGCCTCAATGTGGCAAGGGATCCAAAGGCTCAAGGAACACATTCCCAAAGAGACAACTTTAAAACTTGAAAAAATCACATTTACCAAGGCAACAATTTATTTCTCCAATGCAATAAGTAAATGACTAGTGCCTTTAAAAAATGGGTTAATGGAGTCAAGCAAAGAAATACCTAGGGGTACTACCTCCTTGGGGGTCTAAATCCTCTTACTCCTCAAGGCAAGTATCTCTAGCTAGGGTTTGAGCTAAGAGGGTGTATGCCCTTATACTTCTCTTAGCAAACCCTTGTTAAACCAATAACATGTAAGCATAAAATGATGGAAACTAAGGTGGGGGTGTATGTCATTAAACTTCTCACCTAGCTCTATCAAAATAACCTTGAGTTGTATAACAAATGATATCACAATGTAAAAAGCTTACCAAATCAAGGAAAAAGCTAAGACAAACAACCATAAAAGCTAGAGAAAAGCCTTCCAAGGCTAGCACATCACTTCCGTCAACCAATAATCCAAGAAATAGCCATAAACAAGAGCACAAGAGAAATAACTAGCAAAAGAGAGTGAAAATTTCAGTCCAAGTGCTTCTCCAAGATGGGAGAGTTATGTTAAAATGAGATCTTATGATCTCTTATTTATACAAAATGTCACTAAGATAGTTTGTCCGCATAATTTAGGGTAAAACACAACACTAGGGATAAACAACCCTAATAATGCCCCTTTTTACAAAGTAATATTAAACAATTCACTTTAATTTTAGTTTTTGCAAAAAGAAAACCCTAGTTTATAAAGATGTCACCCCTTTAGGGGACTTTTTGGAACTAGGAGAAGGTTGTGGGTGATGGAGGAGTGTAGAAAGGATTCCCAATTCCACATGTCAAGCATCCAAATATATTCCTTCATGGTCAAAGCCTCAAGCCTCTCAAAAATTCCTTGTACCAATGCATGTCAACCTCACCACCAAACCCTAACCCCCCTAGGTGACGTCATGCCTCTAAAGGTGATGTTTTTCCTCTCCTAGGAAAACTGTTTGGCATGTGGGGGATAGGTTATGTCATCCAAGTCATATTATAGGCCTTCAAATTTTGATCTCTCTCATCTAGCATGCATGCCCTTGGCATCCACCTGTGGGCTTCAATCCCCATGGAAGCCCAAACTAGCCCTGTTCTTCCAAAAATGTCCACCAACTAGGTCATGCAAAGACAAATAAGCACACCCTCCAAGGATTCTATTCATAACATCATGATAAGTAAATCCAATCAATAAATGAGCCACCTAAGCATATGCATCAAATATTACCATGTCAAACAATTAAGTTCTCAAAGACATTATGTGACTTGTCAAGCTTGAATATGGGAGGGTTGACGAGGTGTCCTATTGGGTAGATCTTTCCCTAGGTCAAGGAGTGTTTCCAATAGATCCATCTCTAAACCATATAAAGTGGGTGAAGTGGTTAGGGTCAAGACTCAATGGGTATGGGTTTCATGACATACAAGGGATTGTAGTGTCTCAATCATGGGTGCCTTTGTAGAAGGTGTGGGGTACCTTTGTTTTCAATGCACTTTTTCCAAGCCCGTTATTTTTCCATTCTTTGTTTATTTCATAAATTTAAGGACAAGTTGAAGGCCACTACCCTAGCATGGAGTCTACATAACGACAGTGTCACCCACAAATACCTAGCGAAAATAAGAAGGTTGGCTCGTGATGAGACCCCCTTTCTCTTGGCCATGCAAGAGGGATCCATTACCTTAGCTTGGTGACTAGATGATGGTAATGTCATACCACTAGTTATCCATGGAAATGATGGGCCAACTCGTGATTAGACCTGCTATCCTCCAACTAACCTTCTAAGCATTTCTTAATCATATTTCTTATGGGTCCCCTTTTTCTCAAAGATAAGCGTTTCATTTCTTTCTTGGGTGATCCCTGGGTGAAGCATCTAGAAGGTTCATACATAGGATTTTATCTCTTACCCAAGGAATACCACTTACTAGGGATGAATGTCAACCACCAAGGTGAAGTAGGGAAAAAGGCATAATGTCCAAGCATATATCATGAAATCTAAAGCAGTCTAAGATAAAACATACTTAAATTCCTCAGATATTGAAATGATGCTCACCATAATACTAACTTGTGCCTCATGGAGCAAGGCCCACTCCCTTCCAGAAGCCAGTTGGTGTGGTGGATTCCATATGAAAATATATGACCTCTGTGGTGGTGAGAAGGGTCTCCATCTGTGCAAAAGGATACTACTAGTCATGTAGTCTCTCAACACTCCATATCTGCAACGTAAGGGCCTCGAGACATAATACCCTTAGTTATTGAAAAAATGGGGATAACACCTAGCTCCTACTTGGGGACATTCGCTCGCCATAGAGTGCATGAGAATCACAACATCTCTTGGTAGACCTGTGCCTACCAAAACTCAGACAAAGGTATCAAAGCATCTAGGGTGGTGCTATCACCCTTTTATCCATATACATCCAAAACAAAAACTAACCTAGAAGAGAAAAAAATGATATTTTTTCAAAAATTTCTAGACTAAGCATGAAATCAATATGAAAATAGAGAAAAAATGAAAATGAAATGCACCTAAAATAATATGAGCAATCAATATGCAAATGAAAGAAATCAAAATGACCTACCTACTTACCTAGGGCCTTGGGGCCCTAAAGATCAAGTGATGGATGATATCAGGTGAAGTCATACAACAATGCAACCATTTGATCATCTCATCAAAGTATCTCCCCTTGTGCTTAATCCTATAATACAACCAAGATAACTCAAGCACATAATAATAATGAGCATAAACACACATATAATCGATCATGAAATAAAACTCATGGAGATGGGTGGGAGGGATGAAATCCTGCTGGAAAGAATATCTTCCACTATGAACATGCAAGGAATCCTGATTGAATTGATATCCACAAGCTTGATCAATCCATCTCTGAAGGGGACTACTATATGTAGATGAAGGCTCATCTTCTTCTACGCATAGAGACTCACTGCTTGTCAGGGAATGAGAGAAAATGAGAGATCCGAAGAATAATTAAGAGGGTTAGAGCTAAGGAACATGCTCAAGTGTAGAAAAACACCACCTCTTCACCTATGAATCTTCATGAAAATATCCAAGATGAAAATACTTCTGCTTTGAAGAATGAACCTCTGATGGATTTGAGGTGGCCATGTCCTTGTATACCTCCAAAATTGAGGACGAAAGTTATTGATTCTCCCCGAATAAATCTGTAATAATGTCATCATCATGCTCCAAGATAAATTAATCATATACACATGAAAAGTATTCCTCTGAAGACGACAACTCAAACCCATTTTCTTGAGGGCTACCCTCAATCTCATAAATGGGGTCTCTATCTAAAATGAGACGACCAAAATCCCACCTACATCTGCCAGTCTGTATGAAAGTCTCTATATGCTCATCAACCATATGTAAAGCTTCCCTCACAAGACCATAAACCAAAGAAACCATCTCTTTGTCTTCATGTGCGGGAGGAGTAGGGGAATGGATTTCTTCAACAGGCTCCTCATATTCATCACTGAGGCTAGTTGCTTATTGAACTTCATGAACATGAGGAAAGCACCATTGGACAACCTCAACTACATCATGTGAGAGCAAAGATAACGATCCCTCAATCTGTTTCACTTCATCAAGATTCTTTTTTCTCTTCATGGGCATGCTCCTCCATTGCCTCTTCATCACATGAGGTTTGATTCTTAATGCAGAGTGCTTCATGTGCCTTCTTTCAAAGATATTTGTTGCATCGAAGGCTTCCTATAATGTCTCTTCACTTCCAAAGTCATGGAATAAAGTGTCATCAAGATCTTCAAAAGGATTATAACTCATCATGTTCTCTTCTTGATGTGAGGGAGGAACAAAGGCATGGATGTATTCATCAAATGTCTAATCGGGATCTTCATCAGGATCTTCATATATCTTTCCTTAAGGAACTTCTTCATTGTCAAGGGAAAGAAATAACTCTCTTATGTGGCTCATCATTTCCTTGGTAGCTTTATTAGCAGCCTTTTCCTTTCAATTAGTAAAAATTCCATCATCGAGTCACAACAAGTTCTGGATGAGGGTTCATTCCATGGTTCCATAATTCCATTGACCGAAAAGACACTTCAATGGAGTCTCCAGGTGAGATCAAGTCTCACCAAAGGAGGGAAGGGAAAATAGGGAAAGGTGGTTTTCTGGAAGGTGGAGTCTGCATATGAGTTTCAAGAAGATCTCATCAAGAAAGGTGGAAAGGGAATGTTGCTTGGGTGGAGTCTCCATGCAAGATAAGGGATAAAGGATTCAGGATAGCTTGCCAAAGTGTGGTTAGGGTTCAAAAGAGGATCTAAAATCCTCCCCGATAATGACTCCAAAATGTTATCACACAAGTTGTAGGTTGGTCAAAGCCCGACCCAACCACCAATTGGAAACAACTAAAAGGGAACCTACCCACTGTCACCTTAGGCAGGTGTCCCTGTCACTTTAGAGGTGAGGTAGTCACCTCAAGGGGGGAATCTTGGTGATCCTAGGGGAAATGAGATGGAAAATGATAAGTATGAATGGATGTCCCTAGAGGTCAATTATCAATGGTACGAAGAGCTTGGGAAAGAGTCGTGAGAAGGTTCAAGGGTTTTCAAATGAGTTGAGTAACCTTCCAAGTGTGAATACCTGCCCAAGACACAAAGAAAACCAAGCATATAGTGTAATATGTTAGTTGGACAAGCAATTTAAGCTTGATGTCCTTAATTTGCACCAAATTAAATGATATATATCAGTTCAATAAATATAACAAAGGATGCAATATAATTGCTAAGTATATGATAAATAAACAAGAGATAAATCTAGTGAAAGCTAGCTCAACTCACCAATGATTAATCAATAACTTTAGCACAAAAATTGAGGTTGAAACAAAAAATATTTCTGCAGTGAATTTATCAGTCTTATGGCTGTAGAAAACCAAGCATAAAAACAGAAAAAACAGCCACAAGAAACCACCTATAACTATCCCAATAGGTACCCTAGGCTTAGTAGAGAGTTAGGGCAAAGTTATGGCTAAATCCTAGGGTTAGTTGAGTTATTAAGGGTTATAAGGTTAGTTTTATACATCCCTAATGGTTGTAGGTTAGTTTTTTAACATCAACAAGAAGTTATGGTTGAAAGAGGATGCCTTGATGAGGCAAGGGAGCCAGAGGTTCAAGGAACACTTTCCCAAAGAGACAACATTAAAACTTGAAAAAATCATGTTTACCAAGGCAACAATTTATTTCTCCAAAGTAATAAGTAAATGACTAGTGCCTTTAAAAATTGGGTTAATGGAGCCAAGCAAAGAAAGAGCTAGAGGTACTACCTCCTTGGGGATGTAAATCCTCTTATTCCCCAAGGCAAGTATCTCTAGCTAGGGTTTGAGCTAAGAGGGTGTATGCCCTTATACTTCTCTTAGCAAACCCTTGTTAAACCAATAACATGTAAGCATAAAAGGATGGAAACTAAGGTGGGGGTGTATGCATACTTCCCACCTAGCTCTAGAGCAAAATAACCTTGAGTTGTATAACAAATGATATCACAATGTAAAAAGTTACCAAGTCAAGGAAAAATCTAAGACAAACCACCATAAAATCTAGAGAAAATCCTTCCAAGGATAGCACATCACTTCCATCAACCAATAATCCAAGAAATAGCCATAAACAAGAGCACAAGAGAGATAACTAGCCAAAGAGAGCAAAAATTTCAGTCCAAGTACTTCTCCAAGATGGGAGAGTTATGTAAAAATGAGATCTTATGATCTCTTATTTATACAAAATGTCACTAAGATAGTTTGTCCACATAATTTAGGGTAAAAAACAAGACTAGGGATCAACAACCCTAATCTTGCCCCTTTTTACAATGCAATATTAAACAATTCACTTTAATTTCACTTTTTGAACAAAGAAAACCCTAGTTTATAAAGATGTCACCCCTTTAGGGGACGTTTTGGCACTAGGAGAAGGTCATTGGTGATGGAGTGTAGAAAGGCTTCCCAAAGCCACATGTCAAGCATCCAAATAGCTTCCTTAATGGTCAAATCCCTAATCCCATCAAAACGTCCTTGTACCGATGCAAGTCAACCTCACTACCAAACCCTAACACCCCTAGGTGACATCATGCCTCTAAAGGTGACATTTTGCCTCTCCTAAGAAAAACATTTGGCATGTGGGGGATAGGTTATGTCATCCAAGTCATCTTCTAGGCCTTCAAATTTTGATCTCTCTCATTCGACATGCGGGCCCTTGGCATCCACCTGTGGGATTCAATCCCCATGGAAGCCCAAGCTAGGCTTGTTCCATCAAAATTGTCCACCAACTAGGTCCTGCAAAGACAAATAAGCATGCCCTCCAAGTATCTCAAGTCAGAACATCATGATAAGTAAATCCAATCGATAAATGAGGCACCTAAGCATATGCATCAAAGATTACCTTGTCAAACAATTAAGTGCTCAAAGACATTATGTGACTTATCAAGCTTGAATATGGGAGGGTTGATGAGGTGTCCTATTGGATAGATCTTGCCCTAGGTCAAGGAGTGTTTCCAAGAGATCCCTCTCTAAACCATGTAAAGTGGGTGAAGTGGTTAGGGTCAATACTCAATCGACATGGGGTTCATGACATATAAGGAGTTGTAGCATCTCATTCATGGGTGACTTTGTAGAGGGTGTGTGGTACCTTCATTTACAATGCACTTTTTCCAAGCCCATTATTTTTCCATTCTTTGTTTCTTTCATGAATTTAAGGACAAATTGAAGGCCATTGCCCTAGCGTGGAGTCTACATAATGACAATGTCACCCACAAATACCTAGAGGAAATGAGAAGGGTGGCTCGTGATGAGACCCCCTTTCTCTTAGCCATGCATCTGAGAGCCATTACCCTAGCTTGGTGACCAAATGATGGTAATTTCATACCACTAGATATCCATGGACATGATAGGTCAACTTGTGACGAGACCTCCTATTCTCCAACTAACCCTTTAAGCATTTCTTAATCACATTTCTTTTGGGTCCCCCTTTTCTCAAAGATAAATGTTTCATTTCTTTCTTGGTTGATCCCTGGGCGAAGCATCTAGAATGTTCATACATAGAATTTTATCTTTTACCCAACATCAATCCCTTTGGGCCTTCAATCCCTTCTTCCCATAGAATGAGGGACAACTCCTTCTTGGGTCAATACACCCTAAAATCCCAAGAGATAAGGAAATGGGGGGAAATAGTGATTGAAAGTGGTAAGTATGGTAGGGAACAGTACGATGCCTCTTCAAGGGATTTTCTAGCAGCAAACCCATCCCCAAGGAAGACCACTTACTAGGGAATAATTTCAACTACCAAGGTGAAGCAAGGAAAAAGGCATAATGTCCAAGAATATATCATGAAATCTAAAGCAGTCTAAGATACAACATACTTAAATGCCTCAAATATTGAAATGATGCTCACCATAATACTGACTTGTACCTCATGGAGAAAGGCCCACTACCTTCCAAAAGCCAATTGGTGTGGTCGAAGCCAGTTGGTGTGGTGGATGCTATTTGAAAATATACAACCTCTATGGTGGTGAGAAGGGTCTCCATCTTTGCAAAAGGATATTTCCAATCATGTAGTCTCTCATCACTCCATATATGAAACCCGAGGGCCTCGAGACATAATCTCCTTAGTTATCCAAAAAATGGGGATAACATCTGGCTCCTACTTGGGGACATGCACTCGTCATAGAGTGTACGAGAACCACATCATCTCCTGGTAGACCTATGCCTTTCAAAACTCAGACAAATGGATCAAAGCATATAGGGTGGTGCTATCACCCTTTTATCCATATACATAAAAAAAAGCTACCCTAGAAAAGAAAAAAATTGATATTTTTTCAAAAATTTCTAGAATAAGCCTAAAATCAATATGAAAAAAGAGAAAAAATGAAAATCAAATGCATCTAAACTAATATGAGCAATCAAGATGAAAATTCAAGAAATCAAAATGAACTACCTACTTACCTGGGGCCTTCGGGCCCTGAATATCAATTGATGGATGATATCAGGTGAAGTCCTACAACCAATGAAACCATTTGATCATCTCATCAAAGTATCTCCCTCTGTGCTTAATCCTATAATACAACAAAGATAATTCAAGAACATAATAATCATGATTATAAACACACATATAATTGATCATGAAATAAAATTGATGGAGATGGGTGGGAGGGAGGAAATCCTACTGGAAAGAATATCTACCACTGTGATCATGCAAGGAATCCTTCTTGAAGTGATAGTCACAAGCTTGATCAATCCATCTCTAAAGGGGGATACTATATGTATACGAAGTCTCATCTTCATCTGCGCACAAAAAATCGCTACTTGTCGAGGATTGAGAGGAAATGAGAGATCGGAAGAATAATGCTTGGTCTCTTGGAGAAGAAGGTAAGAGGTAAGGAACATGCTCAGGTGTAGAAAAACACTGCCTCTTCACCTATGAATATTCATGAAAATATCCAAGATGAAAACACTTATTCTTTGAAGAATGAGCCTCTGATGGCTCTAAGGTTCCCATGTCCTGGTATACCTCAAAAATTGAGGACGAAAGTTGATGAGTCTCCCCGAATAAATCTGTAATCATGTCATCATAAGGCTCCTAGCTAAATGAATCATATATGCATGAAAAGTATTCCTCTGAAGATGACAACTCAAACCCCTTTTCTTTAGGGATACCCTCAATGTCATAAATGGGGTCTCTATCGAAAATGATACGATCAAAATCCCACCTGTGCCTGCCAATCTGTATGAAAGTGTCTATATGCTCATCAACCATATGTAAAGGTTCCCTCGCAAGACCATCAACTGAATTAACCATATCTTTGTCTTCATGTGCAGGAGGAGTAGGATCATGGACATCTTCAATAGGATCCTCATATTCATCACTGAGGCTAGTTGCTTCTTGAACTTCATGAACAGGAGGAGAGCACGACTATACAACCTCAACAACATCACGTGGGAGCAAAGATAATGATGTCTCAACATGTTTCACTTCATCAAGATTCTCTTTTCTCTTCACGGTCATGCTCCTCCATCACCTCTTCATCACACGAGGTTTGATTCTTAATGCATAGTGCTTCATGTGCCTTCTTTCAGAGAGATTTGTCGCATTCAAGGCTTCCTATAATGACTCTTCACTTCCAAAGTCACGAAATAAAGTTTCATCAAGATCTTCAAAATGATTATAACTTATCATGGTCTCTTCTTGATGTGAGTGAGGAAAAAAGGCCTGAATGTATTCATAAAATGTTTCATCTAAATATTCATTGGGATCTTCATATATCTTTCCTTCGAGAACTTCTTCATTGTTAAGGGTAGGAAATAAATCTCTTATGCGACTCATCATTTCCTTAGCATCTTTATTAGCAATGTTTTCCTTTTCCATCTGTAAAAATTCCATTGTCGAGTCACAACAAGTTCTGGATGAGGGTTCATTCCATGGTTCCATAATTCCATTGACCAAAATGACACATCAATGTAGTCGCCAAGTGAGATCAAGTATCACAAAAGGAGGGAAGGGGAAAGAGGGAAAGGTGGGTTTGTGGAAGGTGGATTCGCCAGATGAGCTTCAAGAGAGCTCATCAAGAAAGGTGGAAAGGGAATGTTCCTTGTGTGGAGTAACCAGACAAGCTAAGGGATAAAGGCTTCGAGATAGCTTGCCAAAGTGTTGTTAGGTTTCAGAAGATGATTCAAAATCCTCCCCGTCAATGATGCCAAAATGCTATCACACAAGTTGTAGGTTAGGAAAATCCTAACCCGACCACCAATTGGCGACAACTAAGAGGGAACCTACCCATTGTCACCTTAGGCAAGTGTCCCCATCACTTTAGAGGTGAGGTAGTCACCTCAAGGGGGTAATCTCGGTGACCCTAGGGGGAAATGGGATGGAAAATGATAATTATGAATGGATGTCCCTAGATGTCAATTATAAATGGTATTAAGAGCTTGGGAAAGTCTTGAAAATGTTCAATGGTTTCCAAATGAGTTTATTAACCTTTCAAGTGTGAATACATGCCCGAGACACAAAGAAAACCAAGCATATAGTGTAATATGTTAGTTGGAAAAGCAAGTTAAGCTTGTTGTCCCTAATTTGCAGCAAAAATAAATGATATATATCATCTCAATAAATATAAAAAAGGCTGCAATATAAGTTCTAAGTATATGATAAATAAACAAGAAATAAAGCTTTTGAAAGCTAGCTCAACTCACCAATGATTAAGCAATAAATTTAGAACAAAAAGTGAGACTGAAACAAAAAAGGATGTTGCAGTGAATTTATCAGCCTTATGTCTATATAAAACCAACCATAACAGCATAAAAATCAGCCACAAGAAACCACCTCTAACTAGACCAATAGGTATGCTAGGCTTAGTAGAGAGTTAGGGTAAAGTTAGGGCTAAATCCTAGGGTTAGTTTAGGAGTTATTAGGGGTTATAGGGTTACTTTTCTGCAGCCCTAATGGCTGGAGGTTAGTTTTGTAATAGAAGCAAGAAGTTATGGTTGAAAGGGGACACCTCAAAGAGGCAAGGGAGCCAAAGGCTGAAGGAACACTTTCCCAAAGAGACAACTTTAAAACTTGAAAAAATCACGTTTACCAAGGCAACAATTTATTTCTCCAATGAAATAGCTAAATGACTAGTTCCTTTAAAAAATGGGTTAATGGAGCAAGCAAAGAAAGAGCTAGAGGCACTACCTCCTTGGGGGTGTAAATCCTCTTACTCCCCAAGGCAAGTATCTCTAGATAGGGTTTGAGCTAAGAGGGTGTATGCCTTTATACTTCTCTTAGAAAACCCTTGTTAAACCAATAACATGTAAGCATAAAATGATGGAAACTAAGGTGAGGGTGTATGCCCTTATACTTCCCATCTATCTCTAGCAAAATAACCTTGAGTTGTATAACAAATGATAGAACAATGTAAAAATCTTACCAATTCAAGGAAAAAGCTAAGACAAACCACCATAAAAGCTAGAGAAAATCCTTCCCAGGTTAGCACATCACTTCCATCAACCTATAATCCAAGAAATAGCCATAAACAAGAGAATGAGAGAGATAACTAGCCAAAGAGAGTGAAAATTTCAGTCCAAGTACTTCTCCAAGATGGGAGAGTTATGTTAAAATGAGATCTTATGATCTCTTATTTATACAAAATGTCACTAAGATAGTTTGTCCACATAATTTAGGGTAAAACACAAGACTAGTGGTCAACAACCCTAATATTGCCCCTTTTTACAAAGTAATTTTAAACAATTCACTTTAATTTCACTTTTTGCACAAAGAAAACCCTAGTTCATAAAGACGTCGCCCCTTTAGGGGATGTTTTGGCACTAGGAGAAGGTCATCGGTGATGGAGGAGTGTAGAAAGGATTCCCAAAGCCACATTTCAAGAATCCAAATAGCTTCCTTCATGGTCAAAGCCTCAAGCCCCTCAAAATGTCCTTGTGCCAATGCATGTCAAACTCACCACCAAACTCTAACCCCCCTAGGTGATGTCATGCCTCTAAAGGTGATGTTTTGCCTCTCCTAGGAAAAATGTTTGGCATGTGGGGGCTAGGTTATCTCGTCCAAGTCATATTATAGGCCTTCCAAGTTTGATCTCTCTCATCTTGCATGCAGGCCCTTGGCATCCACCTGTGGGCTTCAAGCCCCATGGAAGCCCAAGCTAGGCTTGTTCTTCAAAAACTATCCACCAACTAGGTATTTCAAAGACAAATAAGCACACCCTCCAAGGATCTCAAGTCATAACATCATGATAAGTAAATCCAATCAATAAATTATCCACCTAAGCATATGCATCAAAGATTACCATGTCAAATAATTAAGTTCTCAAAGACATTATGCAACTTGTCAAGCTTGAATATGGGAGGGTTGATGAGGTGTCCTATTGGGCAGATATTTCCCTAGGTCAAGGATTGTTTCCAAGAGATCCCTCTCTAAACCATGTAAAGTGGCTGAAGTGGTTAGGGTCAAGACTCAATGGGCATGGGTTCATGGCATACAAGGGGTTGTAGTGTCTCATTCATGGGTTCCTTTGTAAAGGGTGTGTGGTACCTTTGTTTTCAGTGCACTTTTTCCAGGCCCATTATTTTTCCATTCCTTGTTTCTTTCATAAATTTAAGGACAATTTGAAGGCCACTTCCTTGGCGTGGAGTCCATATAATTCCAATGTCACCCACAAATACCTAGCGGAAATGAGAAGGATGGCTCGTGATGAGATCCCCTTTCTCTCATCCATGCAACTGAGAGCCATTACCCTAGCTTGGTGACCAGATGGTGGTAATTTAATACCACTAGATATCCATGGACATGAAAGGCCAGGTCGTGATGAGACCTCCTATCCTCCAACTAACCTTTTAATCATTTCTTAATCATATTTCTTGTGGGTCCCCCTTTTCTCAAAGATAAGCATTTCATTGCTTTCTTGGGTGATCCCTGGGTGAAGCATCTATAAGGTTCATACATAGGATTTTATATTTTACCTAACATCAATCCCTCTAGGTGTTCATCCCCTTCTTCCCATAGAATGAGGGACAACCCCTTCTTGGGTCAATACACCCTAAAATCCCAAGAATAAGGAAATGTTGGGAAATAGTGATGGAAATTGGTAAGTATGGTCGAGAACGGTACAATGGATCTTCAAGGGAGTTCCTAGTAGCAAACGCATCCCCAAGGAAGACCACTTACTAGGGAACAATGTCAACCACCAAGGTGAAGTAGGGAAAAAGGCATAATGTCCAAGCATATATCATGAAATCTAAAGTAGTCTAAGATACAACATACTTAAATGCCTGAAATATTGAAATGATGCTCACCATAATACTGAATTGTGGAAAGACCCACTGCCTTCCAGAATCTAGTTGGTGTGGTGGATGCCATCTGAAAATATACGACCTCTGTGTTGGTGAGAAGGGTTTCCATCTGTGCAAAAGGATACTACTAGTCATGTAGTATCTCAACACTCCATATCTACAACCTGAGGGCCTCGAGACATAATATCCTTAGTTATCCACAAAATTTGGATAAAAACTACGACATACAACACTCTTGATATTGTTGAAACAAAGGCATGAAGAAAATATTAAACTAAATCTGCTATAAATGTAGCCAATATAGGGTCACATTCTAGATCCCAGGTCCCACCCTTTTTGCTCACATTTGAAATTTTTAATTTTAATGTGCACAACTGTTTAACAGACTCTGGTGCTTCTTCTAATGTGATTCCCTACTCGGTGTGTCAAAAGATAAATTTTGTCCCAGAAAAGAGCACCACTAAAATCACACAGTTAGACAAATGAGATGTGGGAAAAAGGCGAGCTGAAATATGTTATGAATAGACTAGTTTCTGATCCTAGAGTCCATCAGGTCATCGATATTATTATTGTTGATATTCTAGAAGCTTACAGTTTGTTGCTAAGTAGGGACTGGTCCACAAAACTACAAGGCTATTTCTCCATAGAATGGACCCACTTGTGGCTTCCATACAAGGGAAAACCAAACTAGATTAGGGTAGACAACGAGGTCCATATGAAACATGCAGTAACGAAATTGAATGTAAGAATGAACCCATTAGTTTTTCTCATACCTCTTTGGGAAAATAATTTTTAGAGGCTAACCATGGTTTTTATGCAACGCAACCATCTTTGATTCAAATAGATGAACAATTTGAACTCCTTCGTTGCACTCGAACTGAATCCAATGATTGTACTATAGTAGAAGTATATATTTTTTGTTTTACTAACTCAATATTAGATACTAACAGTTGGACCTTTTTTTTCAATGGCTCCAAGTCGTAGGAAGTAGTCGTGGCAGGATGTATTTTCATTTATCTTGAAAAACATATTACTCTTATATCCTTCCATTTAGAGTTAAAATGCATCAATAATAAGACTGAATATGAAGCCTTGGTCCAAGGCCTGAAGAAGGCCATCGACCTTAAGGTAAAATGCCTTCGAGTTTTTGGTGATTTAGATATAATTGTGAGACAGGTAAGAAATATTATACACTGCATGTCTCCCCATTTCATAAATTAGTAGCGTGAGGTATGCAACTTAATCAATTATTTCGATGCATTTAATATTACTACCATACCTCATTCTCAAAATGCTACTGCTGATACTTTAGCCAACTCAACATCTAGATTCACACTCCTGAATAACAGTTTTACTATTGAAATCCTTTTCAAGCCCTCCATACCAGACAATGTCACGAACTGGGGGGTGTTCAATGATGATTCTTAGATTATAGATTTCCTTACCAACACTAATATATTCCAGGATTTAGTGTGTTATCATTGAGAGTCACCCTCAGATTGCGAGAGGGTAAGCCCAGTACCCATCAGAAAGGTTTGTGGATAATATTTATAATTGAAGGTCAAATGGACAAAAATCAACATAAGAATGTTTTAACATAGAAACATGGGCTAGCATGCATAAGAAAATGAGGTTTTGATCAACTTAAGTTAGTGGTTGAAGGATAAAGGTGAATATAAGGAATACTTAGTGAGAAAGGTGGATAGGTCTGCTATAGGCATCAAGTTTTCAAGCAGTCGGGAGAAGAAAAACTCAATCACAAGAACCTCTTGATCTTAAAGTTTAAAATACTGAAAAACATTCATAGCAACATTATATCAAACCTCCATTATAACACAACCACAACATCTCATATGGATCATCCAATCATGAGAATTTCAGAATAAGAAGAAACAAGATGATTAAAGGAAATTAACTTCCATTAATAAAAATAAGAAATTGACTTCCATTAATAAAAATGTCCCAAGTTTCATACATAACCATAGAACAACCTTGTTTAAAATATAACCCAGGGAGCTCTGCTCAACCATTTGACCCTTTGATACTATTCGTCTGATGTATTTATAATCAAAACAATCCACAACAGTTAGGAGTGTGATATGGTCTCCTTATCCTAGAATCAACCACCTGTCTTGTTCCTTCTATCATAAGGAAACTCGGGTTAATCTGGGTCTGCAAGAAAAACTACCCTCTGTAGTACTTCAGGCTAACAGTTTTCTATCTTCTTGGCTAGACCCTCCATGCTTCCATTTAAGGAGGCAGTTGATTTTCCAACCACCAGTCCTTCTTTCATTAATTGATTTCTCCTTGGGATAAGGAAGAGGCTTATTTGCTTTAGCGAGGAGATAACTGGGTCATTTTGGCATAACGAACCCTCTCCACAAATTCCTCATGTTTTCCTCTAGTGATAGACTGATCGCAGTCTGCTTACACTTTTCTTTTCCTTGTGACTTTCTTTCAGTGATTCATATTAACACTGCATTTTGATACCACGCACTGTTCTTGGATTGGAATTTATATAAGCACATGATTTCAGAAGTCGTCAAGGGCGGTTTGGATCCACACCACTTCAGCCCCCGTAATTCACCATCGACTACCATGTATCTCTGACGGATGGGCACTATGTGTCTTAACTGATGGACCCCCAAGAGTCTTCGACACTTCGGGTTCAGGAAAATATGCACCTGGAGATTGTATAACTCTCGAAGGGCCGAACTCTCAAAGTGATTAGCGTGCACTTATCACTAATTAATCCGAGATTAAGCCTCTTTTATCTAAATGCTTTGGGACTTTAGGGCTTCTTCCTAGTCGTTAAGCGTTGCGTGACTCTGAAATTACGAATGCATGAGAGACATTAATCTGAGCTTTGCATGGGATCTCCACCGTTGAAACTTTAACTTGTCTGTTGCTTGCATTTCAAACCCGAAATGGACTGATCTGAATTCTACGTTTTGCACTCATGGCTTCTCCCTGTGCAAACAAAAAACTTGGATGACCTGCTGTGAGCTTAATCAATGGAAAATAAGATGACCAATAATTCGAACCAAATCCCTTTGTGTGCTTATCCTTTAAGAAAAACAAGAAAGCTTGGCGCAAAGAATCAGTCAGGAAAGACACTAAGGATGTTCCATTCATGAACAAAGAGGGGAACCGACCTTATCAACCAGAATAGGGACAAAATGTAGGAAGGTATGCAGAAAAGAGAGAGAGTCAGGGCAGGGGTGTAGGCTTAGGCCTTAAAAACAACTACATGTGACCCACAAACAACTTCTTGTGATAACACAGTGATAGATGATGAATTATACAGACATAATATATAGGATTATCAGGATGAAATTGTTGATGATTACAACTATGTAAGACATCCTCCAGGACACAGACTGAGTGAGTCGACCTGAGAGAGAGACCATGAATTGGGTGTGCCCATGAGATGGGTGTGTAGTTCCTCTCTGATACAGAGATGGAATGTTGTGTGCCCCTGTGTAGGGAATATTCCCATGAGTTGGGTGTGTCTTTCTCTCTGAGATGGAGATGAAATGTTGTGTGCCCTGAGAAGGGAAGATGCCCATGAGGTGGGTGTATCGTTTGATATGAAATGATCTGTACCCCTATGAGGGGTGAAGGAGCCCATGTGATGGGTTTACTGTTCTCCTCTATGAAGAGAGTTGAGATGATGTGATACTTCAGATGATTGTCCTATGAGACTCAGTGAGATAGGGATCTGTTGAGTAGGACGTTCATGTGGCTGAGCACAGGTGGATGTGATCCTAGTGGTTGAGCACTAGTTAGTGTGTATCCTGATGATTCTCATGTGAGATGCAGTGAGATAGAGATCCGTTGACTTGGACATCCTTGTGGCTGAGCAAATATGGAAATGCCCCTAGTGGTTGAGCACTAGTGGGTGTGTGAGATCCCTTTCTATATTGTCTAAGATTTAGAATTACCTATAACCCTAATTATGATGTAAAGGGTACAGGTCGGCCCTACCATAAAGTGAAAGTTAATTAATGTAAAATATAATTAATATTTTAATTATTAATTATATTATGAGTTATTGAGGTCGGCCATGTTGTGCCAATAGACAACACTTTTGATGTGTCCAGTATAATATAAATAAAGGTGATTTCCCCATTGAGGAAACACAACACACATGTGAGTTTGGAAATTGCAGCAAGTACTTGTTCTAGGGCTGAAGTGCACACCTCTCTTGGGCGCTAGACTTTTTGGTTTTGTGAGCACCCTTTTGTGTGCTAATTTATGGTGTGGAAGGTCTTTCTCCTGAATAATATAGTAAAGGATTAGTTGGGTTTTCTTCCCTTGTTGAGAAGCGTTTCCCAGGATACTTCTTGTGTGCTTGTGCATGGTGTTTCTTCTTGTGATCGTGGTTACGGAAACAAATTGTTTATGGTGTAACTGCAATTGTATATGGTTCAAGTAAAATGATAAAATTGGAATAAACTTCATGCTTGAGCCTAGCTTAATGAAAAATCAACATGGTTTCAAAGAATAGGTCTTGAAGAACCCACTACACAAGCATTCAATGCAATTCCGTACGACCCTCTAAGGTTTGTTTCAATTCCATACGACCCTCCTTTTCTGAGGTGTTTCAACACCTTAAACTTGGACGATGGGGATAAAATTTGTACAAGAGTGTACGACCTCCTTCAACGCACCTCCAACAAGCTTTAGATTTCATTTATGAGCATTTAAATTTTTTTTCCCTAGGGTTTCGCAATTTTCTACAAAAATTTCAGAATTAGGGTTTCTGCAGCTCATTGAAGGAGCTCTTCAGCTCACCAATATTCTTGTGACTCTCTTAAGGCTTATTGTTGGAAATAATAAGCCAAACAAAACCTAAGGTTGCTATCCTAGCCTAGTCATTAGGTTTTCTAGCCCATTTGGCAAGGGTTTGTGAAGAATATGAAAATATGGTGAACAAAACCTTGGTGGAAGATAGGCTTGATGGATCAAGCAACTTCAGTTCCTGGAAGTCAAGACTTCAGGTCAACCTTGAAGAGGAAGACTTATTGTGGGTGATACAAATTTTTTTACCAGAGACAACTATCGATGAATAAAATGAAGAAAGGAAGGAAGATGACGTCAAGGCAAGGAAGACAATCATCTACTCAAGCTCTTATATTGAAGGGACAACTTCAAAATAACAAGATGACAAAAGGTGACATCGTGGATACCTTCTTCATGAAGATGTCAAAGGACAGAGTTCAGTCATGTGCCATTGGAGAAATCATATCAACACCCTCAAGTATGAACTTGTATATATTATTTGTATCATTGTCATGAGGGTACTTGCAGGAGGAAGGAACCTTTGCTGAAATCATGGATCCAGAGGGATCTCAGTGCATTCAGAGGAACAACACACTGAAAGTAAAGACTCAAGGTTTGATTGTTTTAATTATCATGCCTCTAACCTACATTTCTAAGTTTGCTACACTACAAGTAGGTATTGTCGCTGTGAAAACAATCCTTAAATTGTTTTGATTCTAGAGATGTACTCATTATTCTCCTCTAGCAGATATTCTTGTGTTGTTTCCTTTTGTTTGTTTTCTTGTTCCAGGCATGTTAGCAACAAAGGAAGATGTTTATCCTTTAGACTTCAAAGGGAGTCACTTGAATTCATAGGGATTCACTTGACTCAGAGGGAGTCAAAACCATTTGAGAAGGATGAAGAACATAACCATCATTGAGACAACCAAAGAAATGATGCATGATCAGAGCCTTCCTATGATTATGTGGGCAGAAGAATGCATGACAACAACATATGTTTAGAACAAGAGTCCTCACTAGATTTTGAAGAACATAACTCTCGAAGAAGACTTCATCGGAGTGAAGCCTGATATTGGACACTTCAAGATATTTGGGTGCCCAATATATTTTCATGTACCCAAAGAGAAGAGATCCAAGCTAGACCCTTAAGGAAGAAATGGTACATTTGTGGGATACAGTGAATCTTCGAAAGCATATCAGACCTAAATCCCTGGTTAGAGACAAATTGAGGTAAGCATAGAAGTTATCTTTGAAGAAGAGATAACCTTTCAAAGACCCAGAGAATCTCAGATGGAGATTGATAGTGAGACAATACTTTATTCATCTTCAGTAGTCCAGAGGGAGATAGCCATTGATACAATTGATCTAGTTGCTCCAGTTGATATTCCCAGAGACATTGCAGTAGGCCATAAAAGGCATGTTTGGGCTTGACAAACTCTACGAGAGGTAGAGGAACATGCAACTCCTCAAGGCACATTCTGAGAGAGAAAGAGACCAAAAATATTTTGAGCTATTCTTCATCCATGAGCCACATTGTTGATACAGATCCTTCTTTTCATGGAGAAATAGTAGGTCAGCAGGTATGGAAAGATGCCATGACAGAAGAGTATTAGTCCATATTGAAGAATGATGTATGGGATATTGTTTTGAGATCATAAGAGAAGTCTATAGTGACTTCCAAGTGGATCTATAATATCAAGTATGAAACTAATAGAAGTGTCAAGAAATACAAAGTGAGATTTGTATCCAGAGGACTCTCACATGTAGAGGGAGTTGACTATGATGAGACATATGCAGATGATGGAAGTATTGAGAAATACAAAGCGATATTTGTATCCAAAGGACTCTCACAAGCAGAGGGAGTTGACTATGATGGTAAATTTGATCTAGTAGCTCGATACACTTCCATCCATATTATCATCCATGAGTTGGAAACTAAATCAGATGGATGTAAAGAAATCCTTTCTCAATGGTGAGATTGAGGAAGAAGTTTACATCAAGCAGTCAGAGGGATTCGTGACATACGATGAGAAATATCATGTGTACAGGTTGAAGAAAGCCATGTATGGACTAAAGCAAGAACTTCGTGCTTGGTATGAGAAAATGGATGGATTCTTGATGAGTTTGGGCTTGAGAAAGAGTGTTGTTGATCCAAACCTATATTATCACATTGTTGGAAATGAGTGCTTAATCTTGATACTATATGTGGATGAGTTATTCCTCACCGGTTCAGAGAGACTCTTTGTTGTATGCAAGTAAGCATTGACTGCTAAATTTTAGATGAAGGATCTAGGTATGATGCACTACTTCTTGGGACTAAAAGTATGGCAGAGGAATGATGAGATTTTCTCGAGTCAAGGAAAATATATAGTGGAGATATTGACGAAGTTCGATATGACAGAATGCAAATCTATGCCTACACCAATGGTGATGTATTTGAAGAAAATGAATGATGTTGATTCAGGCGATATTGATCCACACTTATACTGACAACTGATTGGATCACTGATGTATCTGGTTAATACCAGATCTAATATATGCTATGTATAGGTTGAAGAAAGCCATGTATGGACTAAAGCAAGAACTTCGTGCTTGGTATGAGAAAATGGATGGATTCTTGATGAGTTTGGGCTTGATAAAGAGTGTTGTCGATCCAAACCTATATTATCACATTGTTGGAAACGAGTTCTTAATCTTGATACTATATGTGGATGAGTTATTCCTCACTGGTTCAGAGAGACTCCTTGTTGTATGCAAGTAAGCATTGACTGCTAAATTTGAGATGAAGGATCTAGGTATGATGCACTACTTCTTGGGACTAAAAGTATGGCAGAGGAATGATGAGATTTTCTCGAGTCAAGGAAACTATATAGTGGAGATATTGAAGAAGTTCGATATGAAAAAATGCAAATCTATGCCTACACCAATGGTGATGGATTTGAAGAAAATGAATGATGTTGATTCAGGCGATATTGATCCACACTTATACTGACAACTGATTGGATCACTGATGTATCTGGTTAACACCAGACCTAATATATGCTATGTAGTGAATGTGCTTATCCAGTTCATGAGTCAACCGAGACAGACTGACTGAATAGCAACAAAACATGTATTGAGATACCCGTGAGGCACAGTTGGATATGGCTTGAGATATGATTACAATGTAGACTTGAGTTTGCAAGGATATGTCATTGCATATTAGGTAGGGAGCGCAATGGACCGAAAGAGAACCTCCAGTTGTTGCTTTACCTTAGGGTCTGCCAAAGTTTCCTGGTGCAGAAGGCAACATAGCTCTGTGGCCTTGAGTACCACAAAGGCAGAGTACGTATCATTGAGTGTGGAAGTATGCGAAGCAATGTGGCTTCACAAGCTTCTGACATATTTATTTGATCATGAGATGGATCCTACCACTATTCATTGTGATAACCAGAGCTGTGTGAATCTCTCTAAGAACCATGTGTTTCATGATAGATCGAAACACATTGAAATAAAATATCACTATATCAAAGACATGGTGCAAAGGAAATAAGTACACGTGCAATAACTTCCTACCATGGGCAATTTGCAGATATTTTCACCAAAATGCTTGCCAAGACAAAGTTCGAGTACTTCCTTGAGAGACTTGGCCTGGTGGAGAATACCTCCCTAGTTGAGAGGGAGTGCGGATTATTACAGCCAAGACGAAGTTTGAGTACTTCCATGAGAGACTTGGCCTGATGGAGAATACCTCCCTAGCTGAGAAGGAGTGTGGATGATTACAGCCAAGACAGAGTTCGAGTACTTTCGTGAGAGATTTGTCTCGGTAGATAATGCCTCCCTAGTTGAGAGGGAGTGTTTATGATTATAGTTGAGTGAGACATCCTCCAGGACACAGACTTAGTGAGTTATCTTGAGAGAGAGCCCATGAGTTGGGTGTGCCCATGAGATGGGTGTGTAGTTCCTGTCTGAGACGGAGATGGAACACTGTGTGCCCCTGTGCAGGGAATATTCACATGAGCTGGGTGTGTTGTTATATCTGAGATGAAGATGAAACAATGTGTGCCCCTGAGAAGGGAAGATGCTCATGAGATAGGTGTATTGTTTGAGATGAAATGATGTGTACCCCTGTGAGGGGTGAAGGAGCCCATGTGATGGGTTTATTGTTCTCCTCTGTGCATGTAGAGAGTTGAGATGATGTGATACTCCAAATGATTCTCCTCTGAGACTTAGTGAGATAAATATCTGTTGAGTAGGACGTTCATGTGGTTGAGCACAAGTGGACGTGATCCTAGTGGTTGAGCACTAGTGAGTGTGTATCCTGATAATTCTCATGTGAGACATAGTGAGATAGAGATCTGTTGAATTGGATGTCCTTGTGGCTGAGCACACATGAACATGACCCTAGTGGCTGAGCACTAGTGCGTGTGTGAGATACCTTGCTATATTGTCTCAGAGTCAGACTTACCTGTAACCCTAATTGTGATGTAAAGGGTGCAGGTCGATCCCACCATAAAGTGAAAGTTAATTAATGTAAAAGATAATTAATATTGTAATTATTAATTATATTCAGAGTTATTGAGGTCAGCCCTGTTGTGCCAATAGACACCACTTTTGATGTGTCCAATATAATATAAATAAAGGTGATTTCCCCATTGAGGAAACACAACACACTTGTGAGTTTGGAAATTTCAGCAAGTACTTATTCTAGGGTTGAAGTGCGCACCTCTCTTGGGCGCTAGAATTCTTGGTTTTGTGAGAACCCTTTTGTGTGCTAGGTTTATGGTGTGGGAGGTATTTCTCTTGAGGAATATAAAAAAGGATTGGCTGGGTTTTCTTCCCTTTTTGAGAAGGGTTTCCCAGGATACTTCTTGTGTAATTGTGCATGGTGTTTCTTCTTGTGATCTTGGTTACTACAACAAATTGTTTATGGTGTAACTGCAATTGTCTATGGTTCAAGTAAAATGATTGAATTGGAATAAAATTCATGCTTGAGACTAGATTAATGAAAAATCAACAGAAACAAGTAAGATCAAGGCTAATTGCATCACAAGGAGTGTATTATCGCTCGAAAATTTGTTCGATCTACAAACCAAATTTAGAACACTTATGAATATGAAGACAAACAGATCCACCATGATGCATGCTCTGGTGAATCTATGCACTCTTGAGAAACCCAAATTTATCAATTTAAGCACTCGTTATTCGGAGGCAAAGACACACACCTTCATGCAGTTGTTTAAGAAATATCGAGATACCCACACTATCCAAAACATTATTCCTATCAAAGAGGGTGTCAATTTGATTCGACAGAAACTAAGGAAAATAGATATGACTCCTAAACCGTTGATTTAGAAGGATTTAAAGAAATTGATGGATGCCTGGATTATCTAATTCTGCCATTCTACTTAGGTGTCCAATATGGTACATGTTAGGAAGAAGTCAGGGGAGATCATATTATGTGTGGATTTCAGGAATTTAAATCGAGCCTATGACAAGGATAATTACCCCATTCCCACAATGGAATAGATATTACAACTCATCTTAGGCTCTCAAATGTTCTCTCTTTTAGACGATTTTTCTATCTATAACTAGGTTCTCGTAGGAGAACCAGACCAATTGAAGACCACTTTCAGAAAAAAGTGGGGAACAGTTGTATATCATAGGATTCCCTTTGGTATAATTAACGTTGGTGCTACCTTCCAGAGGGAAATTTCAATAGTGTTTAAAGTTCTAATCAGTCACAACATGGTGATTTAGCTTGATGATGTCACCATTTATTCCAAAAAGAGAGTTATCACCCACAACATCTTAAATAGATTTTTGAAACATGTAGGAAGTATGGCATTTCTCTGAACTCCAAGAAAAGAATCTTTGACATTTCAGAAGTTAAATTGTTGGGGCATATAATTTATAAGGATGAGATTTATTTTGACCTGGAACGCACCAAAGACATCATGCAGATCCTACCCCTACACAGTAAAAAAACTATGCAGTCATTTTTTAGGAAAATTAATTTAGTGAGAATATTTGTTCTTGATTTTTCCGAAATAGTTAAACCCCTTTAGTAGATGATTAAGAAGGATGTTAAATTCAAATGAACATCTGTTGATAAGGAATCCTTCGAGAAAATCAAGTCCACCATAGTGGTTTCTCCTACACTTCAAAGTCCAGATTTTTCCAAAGACTTTTTGTTGTACACATTTGCATCATATCATTCTCTTCCAACACTACTCACTCAAAAGGATCAGTAAGAGAATGAATGCTCCATAGAATTCATGGGCACTGGACTTCAAGGTGATGAATTGAATTATCCACTGGTGTACAAGCATGATTTTTCTGTTCACAAAGCTATTAAACAATTCAAGCCTTACATACTTAAAAACCACACTAAGGTGATCTTCCCTCACCTAGAGGTTAGATCTCTCTTTGTGTAGAGGGAACCGGGTGAAAGACCGCTTTACAAGAATATGACCTCAAGTTTAAACCATTGACTATCATTAAAGGTCAAGGTCTGTGTAAACTAGTAGCAGAGGCCATGGATTCCTAGGATCATGAAGAAGAAGGATGTCAAGAAGAACCAACACTCTATGCACAATAGTCTCCTTATGTCCCATCAATTGATAATTAGTGGTATAATGATCTCAAGTAGTATCTTCAACATGGAACTTCCCTTGATCACCTCAATTCCAAACAAAGAAGGGAACTAAGACTAAAGACTATGCAATATCAGTTGGTTCACAGTATCCTCTTTAGGGGAAAGGGAAACATTCAAAGTTTCGACAGTTGTGGCTAGGTCCTTTCATAGTCAAGGAAAATATTGGCCTAGGCACCTACATGTTATAATATTTTGAAGGGTATTTATACCTCCTCCCCATAAATGGCCAATTTCTTAAGCACTGCATCGACTAGCCTTTGAGGTGGCTTTCCCTTGTACATAAATAAAGAGTGTGTTTTTCCATTTTTAATTCTTGTTTTGTTTTGTTTTAACTTTGAACATGCTTGCTTCATTTTATACTTTTCATTTTCATTTGATTTTTTATTCTAGTTATATTTCCTCTTCTCACTTTCAACATTCTTTCCTAGGACTTTTCAAGGAACTTAGTTTCATGAGTCTAAATGGTTTTTTATGAAATGGCACATTCGTATTGAAGCCTAAACATCTACGTTTTTCTTCTAGAAATGACTTTATCTATCTATATGAAACACTGTTGTGCATTACCTCGGGTCAGATTTGATAGAGAAACATAGTCCTTTAGCATATAATCATTGCAATCTTAAATTGTAGCAAGAGTAAACTAATGGTCAAATCCAAGAATAGGTTTTGTGTTTGTCTGAAACTAACAAGGATGAAAACTACTTTAGGAAGGAAATTGTAGTACTCAAGGCATGTTTCTCGAGGAGTTATCTCATCTATAATTAAGTTGTAAGATCTCACTTTCACAAGTTTCATCCCGCATGCCTTTAAAGAAAAAACCGAAATCCCCCCATCCACCTCTCTCTAAATTCAAGAGAAAAATCACATTATAAAGGTAAAGTATTGGGGAAAGGAAGATCTCACCTTCACAAGCATCATCCCACTTAAAGGAAAATTTGGAATCCCCCCATCCACCTCTCTCTAAATTCAAGAGAAAATTCACATTATAAAGGTAAAGTCTTGGGGAAAGAAATTCTATCTCATGTGGGACATGCAAGTATCTTTGTTAGGGCTATGTATGTTCGATGGCAATGAAAAAAGGATTGTGACATTGAGGTGACTCCATCGGGGCTATGGAAGCTTGATGCAAATGGAACAACACCAGAGAAATGCATAATCAACTTGTATTCTCAGCATTCCTGATGCATCATTTCCTTGTAGTACTTCACTTGCTTTCCCAAAATGATCCAATTTAAAAGAATATATTGGCGTAATTAATCTTCTCTAGGCATGGACATAACCTCTCTCTTGCATCATTCGAACTAGTCTCATCAAATTATGCACTTTGAAAACTATGGGACCTACTTGTTGTCCCTTAGGTTACACACCACAAGTGTTTCCATTCTTCGAAGTCTTGTGTTCAGATACTTTTTGCATAAATTCATGGCTTCACCCAATGTGTTGCCAATTGTTGTGTCAGGCACCAACACCTTCCCTTTTTCTTTTGTTCTGCTCATAGAGTCAATTCCAACCAAGAAAAAGGGGCCCTTGTTTTTTCTTGATACCCTCTTATCTTGTTGAGAAGACTACTCATTGTCTTGGCCTTCATTGAAGTCATCATGATTTTTACTTGGTAGGTTCCTTTACTTGCATTTATTTTGGAATTTTGGAAATACCGATGAGTTTTTTGCAAACTCATTGATATAGGCCATATTGGTGAGTTCGCAATGAACTTGTCGACACACTGAAAAGGATGAAAAGTGTACCATCATACTTTTTCCTAACTTTATCGACACATAATTTCTATATCGAATATCTTCCATCCACCCTCACCGATGTCAAACCTTTTCTTACCAGGGAAGTTCACATGAACTCCACCTGTACACCGATGGAATTCACAACATTTCTCTTGATACACAAATCTATGTACTAGTGAACTTCTTGTCTACTTCACCAACACATTAACCTCAACATCGGTTCCCTTTCCACCATAAACTTTGGTACACCGACGATGTTCACACCATTTTTTCCGACACATAAATTTAACACACCAGTTCACTTTCGCTCTTCCCTTATGATACCTCGATTTTTGTGTTGGGGAAGAGGTTATAAATAAGAACCTCATGGGCCTATAATATTACCTTTTCATGTCTGAGAGAGAGAGAGAGAGAGAGAGAGAGAGAGAGAGGCCTCATGAAAAACATGTAGACTTCCCAAAAATTTACCTTCTATCCACGTGTCAACCACTGGCAAGTAAGTTTCTTTTCCCCTCAACTTATATGGTTGTTCATATTTCAATTTTGAGTGTGAAGTTATATATACATGGTTATTACCTCTTGGGGCTCCCTTCATTTCCATAACTTTACCTAATCACTTTGAGCCATCAAGGGAACCTCCACTGCCTACTCTACCATAACCCATCCTACCCTATCCCATGCCATAAACATTTAAAACCCTATATTCTTGGCAGATTCGACCAACCCTTGAACCAGGTGGATTTACTTGGCATCGGGCCCTAACCTTTCGGACTTGGTGTCGGGCCCTAATCGCTTGAGCTCCATGTGGCCTTGGCTAGAATAATATCTTCTCCCCCTCGATAGCCCTAATTCCTTGTGGCCCTAGCTCACTCCACCTTTGGAATGAGTCTTGATCGCCAACAAACATTCCAAACAACAACTACGGGAAAACCCTTTCATCACCCTAACTCTAGACTTATCCAATTTCCAAAGGTCGAAGCCATATTGACAAAGTTCACTTGAACCCTCTCGAATTTCATTTCTTCATATCGACGAGATTCCATTGATCGTCGTCGGTACTAGTCTCTCCATACCAGAGATCTTTCCTTCATCATCCCCAATATTCTCTTACCATGTCGTCAAATTTGTTATCAACCTTGTCAGTTCCATCTATGCTATACCAGTGAAGTTGTTAGGGTTGCCTACGATATAAGATTACCTTTGTTGGTGGAATTGACACAGACATCGTCAATATTATTCCTCGCATACCGATGGATTTGATGCTAACATCATTGATACATTTCTTTTCCCACCGGTATATTTTGTACATTTAGCACCGATACTCACTTTACCATATCAATGCAGTTTCTATGATCAACATCAATAACATATCAATGTACTTTTTTTTATAGAAGCCGATATTTTTTTTCACGTCAATTCACCCAATCTTTTACTCCCTTCTGATTTGAACTAGATTTCAATAAACCTTCACCATGTCACCTATTCTCCTCTCTTCTTCATATGATGACTCTCCTCCCAATATCAACTCAAGTAACTCCTTATACACTGATATATTTTTTCATTGATGAGTTTATCATTAACCTCCTGATGCTACTCAAAATCCCAAGGAATTACACGATTGCAGGAATTAGTGCCTTATGCTTGCTTTCTTGCTCATTTTCTCGTCAAGGGAACTAAAATATAATATATATTTTTTATTAATGGTTTGGTGTATTGATGATGAATATTCGTGTGTGGATTCAAGTATGTTTCCATGAAAGAATATAGTGAGCAAATCTCCCATGATAGAGGCCTCCACAAGCGGAAGCCACAAAGAAGAAGAAGCATATGTTCCAGGGCATATTTATGATGACACCACATGATTTATTGAGAAGGTTACTTCACTTAAATGGGGTGAAGTATTCCAAATGTTTAAGAACCAGAGTTTCCTAGTAGAAGAAGAAGATAAAGACAAACTCAAGATCTTTAGGAACATATGGAAATCAAGGTTACATTAGGTGGCAACCCATGCAACGGTTTTTCCATGTGTAGACACAATCTCATGGATAGTCTAACATGTAGACCTAGACAATAGATACATACTCAATGCCAAGGGGAAACCCATAACATCATTTCCAGTGTTTGACATATCCTCATACTATGACTTGGATAAAGGATTTTTTTTATTGGGCAAAGATCTTATCAGGAAATTTCCGCACAAGGAAAAATATTTGTGAAAGATCTAGTAAAATCTTGACAAGACATTCAAAATAGTACCCTTAGACAAATATCCTACTAGCTCGTTGAGAACATCATACCAGTACCTTGTAGCAATGTTGTGTAGCTTGTATGGAGAACATGATGCATCAAAATTCACATTATCCCTGATGTCTCTCATATACTATTGCACCGACGTTGGATCATCATTCAATTGGGTTGATATTGTATCAACATCTCTAGAGGACTTCATCAAAACAACCAAGGAGACCACCCTCGACAAGTTTCCCAATTTACAAAGGGTTTCCTAAATGTTGGACATGGTGTGTGTATGCCATCAATATCCCAAGATGGGCTATTCCTAGCAACTAATCGACCCTCCCATACACATCTACGACATAGTTCTCTAGGAGCACAAATACATGATAGAGTACCACAAAATTTGTGATTACTTCCTGGAACCCATGTACCCGTTCATCTTTGATTCACCTACACCTTGCATGACTGACAAGGCCCAAGCTATAGTGTGGAAAAATAAGAGAATAGTATCTTCTAGAGTATGAGATGTATATAAGGGTATATGAAGCCATAAAGTTCCTCATCTACTCCCTAGATTTATTCTAGACAGGTTAGTGTTGTAAGAGATCGTGTATCAAACAGTCATCCACGGAGTCAAGGCATCACTCTATAGAGATAATAAGGTCATCTAGAGTCCTTTATCATTATGGGTCGGATTGTACACCTTTGAAGATGTCAAACAAGTTCAAGACGAGGTAGACACATTACTATAATTTTGTTTTAGGGAGGAGAGGTTCTGAAGACATGACCCGAAGGAAGTGATCAGGGAATACTATGCCAAACACATACATAAATGGGAGTACACATCAACCAAGTGGGATGAATAAGAGATCCATTGAAGAGATTGAACATATCATGAAGTTATTTTCAGGTGGAAAGACAAACCTCTAGGTAGGATCTCAGATGAGGAGAAGGCACGAGAAGAGGCACATAAAAAAGAGGAAGAAGTAGCGACAACATCAACAACAACACTGACAACCATAAATATTGCTTCACACTCTGAATCAAGATGAAGAGAGGAGGAAGCTGCTAATAAGAAATGAAGGGAAAAAGAGAAAGCATAGAAGAAAGAATATGTTGCTAAGAAGAAGCGACAAGAGGATGAAACTAAGGCCAAAGCAACAATGGAAGAAAAAGAAACAACCAAAGTAGTGCAAGAAGCAAAAACAACAATATCAACAAAGAAAAGAGTGATAGAAGAGGATGCAACAAAAGAAACCAAAGATGACAAAATAAAGTGGGATGAATATGCGTTAGACAAGGATACTTCTCCCATGGACACTGACATCCCAAAGACGTCGGTAGGAATTCCTCTCACCGATGGTCACCACCCAATCAGTGAACTCATATTGGGACTCCACGCACCTTACAAGCCCTGCAAGGTGGAAAATTTGAAGAGGTTCAGATTCGACAAAGCCACTGGAAGGATTGTACAACAACAATCCATGAAGTTACCAGTTATTGGAGGCAACCCCTTGTTAGTTTTCACCAAGAATCCAGTGACAGAAGAAATCAACAAAGACCCGTTTTCTATAGCATTCGCCGACATTGCTTTCATCATAGAAATGGAACAGAACCTCAAGAATTTGCTCCGTCAAAATGAAGAAAAAGATGCTAGGATTAGAGAATTGGAGGAACAACTTAGGCATGCAAATAAAGATAAAGGAAGCCTCATGGAATTTAAGGCATGTGCCAAAAATATCAAGGTAGATCTCAATGAGACTGCTATGGACATGTACACCCACCTTCAATTCTTCCAACAATTGGAAACACAAATGATAGATTATCATAGCCATGTGCAAGCCAAGAATGTCCAGTTCGTCACCATCCAGGAAGGCTTAAACGATATGCAATGATGGATCATTGAGAACCCAGATGCCCCAACCGATCTACCTTATGATCCAAAAGGGGAAATAAGGATCGACTATGTTGCCCTTGATCGATGCCAACAAGTTGGGGACATGGCCAAAAAGGAAATGAAGATATCACTAGCAATCTTTGCACAATTACACAAAGCCACACATGTTTTTACATATAAGGGACATCTACTTACCATTAAAGAGCTTGGGAAAACCAAGACAAAGGAGTAGCTCTTTGAAGAAATTCAACAAAAAATGAATCAGAGATAAGAGAGTAGTCAAACAACTATAAAAGTGACATTAATTTTAAAGAAAGAGCACCTCATCCAATTGGCCATGATTCAAACTATGATCCAAGATTTCATGGACAATATGACAAGGGACATGAAGACTCTTTCCAACAATTCAACCTCCCACACAATTTCCATTGAAGAACTCTTATACCGTAGAGTCATATCAATTGAAGGACAACACAAAGTATGGGAAACTTACATGAGGGACAAAGACAAGTAGACAAGACAAAATAGCAAATTTGAATTTGTAGACAACTACCTTCTATGCTGTCTTTTTTCCAACCACCATCAACATCGTCTTATTCTAACACCTGTTATCACTCCAAGAAAATCTTTGAGGTTGTGGATCAAAGATGCTTGGTAACTTAAAGTAAACTTGTTTTTGTATTTTGTATGTGTGGATCAATGGGATAACTCAATTACAGTATGGTATTCAGACAGTCAAAATGAGAATCAAATGAACCAGTGCTCTCAAGGATCAATAATTAGATGATAGCTTTAAAGTGGGTGAGAAAACAATGTTTATAAACCAGATACAAAATGTAGGGTTTAATAAACAATGATAAGCAACTATTAAGCAAGTTATGAACTGACTGATGAGATGACAGTCATTCTACAGTTAAAACAAATTGAATAAGAGTACAGAAGGAAAGATGAGAATCTGATATCAATAGAGAGAGAAAACTGTGATTTGTATTATCATATCAAAAGCAAGTTTACAATACAGTATATTTCTGTATCCATAATCGAACCCTGGTTCATCAATAGTTTGTGGCTTTATATCCTTTACATTAATATTTCAGGTCCTATTTTAATGGATCTGAAATAACTAAAATAGACATAATATTTAACCAAATAGATCTAATTTGATCATTACAAGTCGAAATTGACAGCTGAAGAATTATTTGGCAATTTGCTAATGAAAATCATAGATTCAAAAATTTGTCTTTGATGACTGAGCGCTTTCTGTCAAGCAAAATCATTCCATTTGGTGTTATTTCCTTACCATATGTCTTTAAAACTTAACGAGAAAGATATTCTAGCTTCTCCTAATTGTTATCTATCATTAAACACCTTTCCCACGTGTTCAGGAAATCAAAAATCACGATCTGGGCAAAAAGAAGACGTTTCTGGACTCTTTTGCGCTTTCACTGGCTCTTTTGTCCTAAATCTGACCCTTTAGCCATTGAAAAGCAAAGCTTTCAACAGCTAACTAGCAAAGTTCAAGGAGGAATAGCGGTTGAAAGCGTAGATTTTTTTAATGAAAACTGCCTTGGGAAAAATCAAATTTCTGAGCCATGGAGAGTCCGCTTTACATGCTTGAATAGTCAATTGAGAGCTACACATACTAAGATTTCCAATGGTACTTTCAGATATGAATTTAGAGCTTGGGAAGGCAGTCAAAAGTTCCCCACAAGATGAGGCATCATTTTTCAAACAAATTTCAGAATCAATTATTTGATCGCTAACAACACCTATCAACAACACTTGAGAAAGGGAAGTTGAAGAGATTTGTAACTGCTTCTTACAAAATCCAAGAAGACACTATCAACAATTACTCAAATTAATATAACCAGAGGAAGAGGCCCATTTTGAAAGGGATCTTCAAGCACTATATATTTGAAAACTACTTTGAGAATTAATATTGAGAAGCCCTCAGGGCCATTTTGTTAGAGAGAATAACTCTTGTGGATGATAGCTTGTTGTAGACTACTTTTAGCAAATTGTATGTTGTTTATATGTGCAGTAAGAATGTCCTTTTGCTTATAGATTGTTCTTATGCAAATCGAAATCGTTATTGAAACTTTGCTTACTCTTTCTTATCTTTTGTCTTGAGATGATGAGCTGCTTATGTATGTAATTTCATGACTTAGACTAATCTGGTTATGTTATTTGCATGCATGTGTTGTCTATCCTTGTTTCTTCTTAACAATTGACTGGAATAAGTCATTAACATGGATTAGTTTCATTAATAACTTCTCATTTGGTTATCGTAGTTGATCCTAACTAGGATAAGGTAGATTATATTTTATTTATGCACTTAGTTAGTTTGCATATGCATTTTGCATATCATTCAAAACCATCCAATCACCCCTCAAACCTAGTAATGGCAGTTAGACCAGTGTCCAGATGGGTCTCCTAAACCAAATGGTGCACAGTCTAATTGGGACTGTGCATTGGGGAGTACCCCTTATTGTTGAAGGGAAATTATGCCTCCTCAACAAACCTACAATACTTCTATGCAAAAAAATATGGATACCCCTATTTATTTTTTGCTTTTCTCCTATGTTGGCACTAGACACCAGACCTAGGGTTAAACGCATGAGCCAACAAGAGAGTGCACTTGGCATTTTCAATACCTTATAAAGGATAAGGTCTCAACCTAGACACTAGTGAACATTACAGATACAAATCTAATTTTTAAACAAACCATACATGAACCATAAAAATACATTAAACCTTCACATACTATTCATCATCCATAAAAGACAATACACATAAAATACAATACACAAAAATAGCAATTCTCATGAATTTTAAGGGGTAACCAACACATAATCCATTCCATTTCATTGTAACAGATACATTACACACAATTCTCCTTACCACTCATTATCAACATCCAACATATATCTCTACAATAGCAACAATCATAACACCTAGCAACCATCACAAAAACCCCTACTCTTCTCCCTCTACCCATATATATACATCTCAAGTCGATTACAAAGTGGCACAACTATTACAAAACTAATTTCTTGAAAGGTGTGCAAGAAAATTTGTGTGCAATGCACATAAAATTTGCACACAGTTCACCAACGCAACATGCATCTTGAAACCAAGGCATGCATTCTCAAACATATTGAAAAAGTCCCAAAATTGAAAAATAGGATGCCAATAGGTCCCCAACACAAAGTGTTGTCTCGTCCTTGAGAAAATTGAGATTAATCCAACAAAATAGGGCCCAAATATGCATTCTCTTAGTTCATTTTCTAATGCAATTCATTGAATGTCTTAGTCACTATCATCCAAAAAGAGTAAATGTTTTGAACATGTTGATGGTACTTTCAAATTGCTTCCTAAGTGACTCACATATGGAGGGGTTTCAACATCTAAAATATTTGAATGGATTTCACTACAAGTTCCTGGGAATCAAGAAAATTCATTGATCCAGGTGGATATCGGTGGCTACCCACCTTCTCCAACTGGCTCAAAACAAATTTCTAGCAATTTTGGCAATTTACTATTTTTAGCAGTTTTTAACTTCCGAGGCCATTTTGAGGCCCTAAATGATGTTTTTTGAGAAAACGGTTAGCAACATGGATCATAGATCAATCTTGCTTACCCAAAAGTTGTAGTCCTCAGACATATATTTCCAATGAGCTATCATACGCCTAAAATGGAGATCGTATGCAAAAGTTACGACCATGGGAAGTTGATGCACCAACTTACCCAAACGGGGCCCACATGACTTTTGGCGCTTCATCTCCTAGGGTTAGGTTTTTGGATGTCTAGGGTTTTTTGGAATTCCTGCTTATATGTGGAAGCGCCATGCTATTTATGAGTCTCGACCCCGTAGTGTCATTATTACTTTGGGGGGTCATCTCTACAGGATACCAGAGGTAGTTCCAACTACTGCCCCACCTAAACAGTGTTGCAATGTAGTATCTCATACTGCAAAATTCATCTTCTTTACAATCTGTTCAAAAGGGGAACAGAAGGACACTGCAACCGCTACAGCCTCACCCCAAGCACCTTCTATCCAACAGAAGCAGGTCGACAAGGTTGCAACAAAGTGCAAAGATTCCTTCTGCACACATTCATCTCATGTATCCACACTGGTTAAAAAGTTCCAACCCTTCCAACCACAAGTTCGTGACAACCTTCAACAAGCTAAGCAATGCAACTTCTCTAGCAAGGCAAGCAGCTCACCAAGATTCAGTTTCAACAATCGCTTTCCCCTCTCCCCCAGGAACTCAATGCAATGGAGAGAATTGCTTCCTAAGGAGGGAGGATTGATCCAGGTGGATATCGGTGGCCACCCACCTTCTCCAACTGGCTTAAAACAGATTTCTAGCAATTTTGGCAATTTACTATTTTTAGCAGTTTTTAACTTCCGGGGCCATTTTGAGGCCCTAAATGATTTTTTTTTTTGAGAAAACAGGGAGCAACATGGATCATAGATCATGTTTCTCACCCAAAATTTTTATTCCTCTGATATATCTTTCCAACGAGCTATCATACGCCTAAAACGAAGATCGTATACAAAAGTTACGACCCCGGGAAGTTGATGCGCCAACTTACCCAAATGAGGCCCACATGACTTTTGGCGCTTCATCTCCTAGGGTTAGCTTTTGGATGTATAGGGTTTTTGGCATTCCTGCTTATTGTAAAAAAGGCCTTTAGAGCCTCATTGTAATCATCTTCTCACGGATGTGAGTAGCCGTCACATCTCTTCTCAGAGATAAGATGCCACCATTCTAGCGAGTCTTTCACTCTGTATTTTACAGTCTCTGTACATTTATTTCATTAATAGAAATCGTGTATTACTGTATATCTGTGACTCTTGTTATTTCCGCTATATCTCTGTTATATTGTTGTGTCTCCTACAATATCTATAAATATTTATGTGTTATATCTCTGCTCTCATTTCATGCCAAAAATAATCCAAATCGTTCATATACTTGTTTTGAGAAACTTCTTGTAGATGTGCCACTTTTCCAATTAACTCTTGTTGCTTAGTGTAGGCTATTGTGATCTGTTTTGATAAATTTGTTTTTCTACTATACCAGTTGTGTGTGCACTACTAGTACGTATTTCAAGCTTCTTTGTTTCTCGACCACATGGGCTTCCATAGTCTTGATATTATTTTCCTTTTTCTTGAAACTAAGGTGGTTTTTGTGAATTACTCCATAATTGAAAACTAGAATCTACCAAGCTTGATATCTTGGTTGTGTTGTTCTTTACTCTATGAATGTTTCCTCACCTTCATTTAATTTATTCTCTAATTCTTTCTACTTTTGGGTTGATACTTTTTGAAGCTCTTCCTCTAAATCCTTGATCCTTGTGTGTAGAGTGTAAAAATCTTGTTTAACTTTGGTAACTTTCTCCTACATAGTGGTAGGGGGAGCAAGTTAGGAAGTGCCTACTACAACTTCAACATATAATTCATCTACTTCCACTATTAATAAATCATTTTTTTCTACCTCTTGTGCATGTTTTCATGTCAATCTCTTATATTCACTATTGAGGGTTTGCTGAGAATCATTAAGCTCGTTCATCATCATGCCAATATACCTATTAAGGACAATGGAAGGGATAACAGATAGGTCCAACATAGCCTTAATGAATTGTTGAGAGGTCTCTCCTAATGCTGGAGCCTTATGCATGACAAAGGACAAGGGATTAATTTCTATGATTCTTCTAGTTACCCCTTGTCCTTGGTGCAGTCTTAGTCTAGGACTTAGTGTTAAAATGGTGCACTGAGTCTGTACTAATTTTCATGTTGATGAAGTTTCTTCTTCTAATGGCTCTCCTGATGATAAACGATTGTTTAAGTCTTGCAATTGATGTGAAGTATCTTGATGGATCATTTGATGAAATTCTAGGTGGGAATCCAAATTATCAACTATCTTTTGTACTTTGTCAGGTAGAGGGGACTTCATTGCCATATGTGCGTCATTTTTATTCTATTTAAAAATAATCTCTACATCACTTTCTTCTCCTTCCTTGGGTATCTCTCCAGAATTTGACTTCAATATATTTGGACAAATTGGTATCTTCTACTTTTCATATGCAAGAAATTCCTCTTGATGTGTTTAACTAGTTAGGGGATGTGTGCTATCTCATTTTCCCTTAAGTTATTTTTTCGATTGCTAGGAGGCCATGGTAGAATCTGGATCTTCCACACGTAGAAGAATCAGGCTAGTTGTCCTCTTCATTCTCTTTTTCCAAACTAAACTCATCTATCTCTCTTGACTTCTTCATTTTCCTTACATCTACATTCCTCTTCTTCATGTTATGTTTTTCTATTTTGTTGGCTAAGGCACACAGATTCTAGAATTACTATAAGCTTACTTTGTTGAGGTGGCAAGGACAATGATGCTCCATTACTTTTATCTTGCTTCTTATTTATTCCAAGCTCTTTAACTTGAATTATTTCAACCTTAGAATCTTGTTCCACGAATAATTGTTATGGCCATTATGCTACAACTAATTGAATATCTTCTTCATTGATATGGTATTGAAATATCACTAGGGGTGCCTATGGATCTACATCAGGAATAATTTTTTTTTTATCTACATCAACTTCAAAAAGAATAAAATTGTTATATTTATCTACACAATGATGAGGAATTTTAAAGGATTTTGTAGTCTCTGTATCATCAAAGTGTACTGTCATTAAAAGGTCTGATTCATCTTTTCTTCATGGGCCTTGTCCTTTGAAAATTACCAAATATTAAATTTTTATGCAGGGAATGTATTTGTAAATTTAGTTTCAAACAACATGTCTTCGGGTGCTTTCCAAAATGTCATTGGTGAGAGTAGAATAACCCAAGTGTAATGGAAATCTTTAGAAAAATATTGGGATTCTAAACAATCTGCAATGAACTCATAAAACAAGTGCCTAGCCAAGACATCTTTATACCTTTCTCACACCTCTTTAATGCATGAATAACTCCAACTTGGTACTCATCCTTTCTACATTTTTCTAAGTTACAGGCTATCTACTAGGTGGCAAATAGAAAAATTTTGGTATCAATAACAAACATGATAGTGCCATGGGAACCATGGCTAGTGACATACCTGTTGTGAATTTCTCCCGCATTACTGTCCTTTTCTAAAATCACATCACATGCATCTTCTTTGCATCTAAATAATAAGGCTTATCAAGCCACAAAAATTCACAATGAAGTCTACTCAAAATGAATTTGACATATAGGGAGATGATAGGAGTATGAACAAACTACGAAACATCAAGTAGTGTCAAAATACCTAATTGGAACAACTTTCGGACCTAGGGTTTCAGAATTATGTCTTTAGTACCACCTTCCAATGCCTTCAAGTCTGCATATTGATTAAATTGACGCTCTATGATTTGGTCAACATTTTGAAGATTATATTCCACAAAAATGAAAATAAAAAATTTACCCAACAATGATTGGAGAATTTGAACTTTTTGTGCACATCTATGACTGACATGTTCACTTGCTTATGAGATTTCTACTTCAATTTTGATTTTGGTTTTGATGAGGATGCCATTCTTTTTAGTTAGCAATCTTAGTATCTACTCAAACTCAATGTCTCTCACCACATGCATAAATTCAATCAAAACCTTAAATCTTCCATGCTCTGCAACTTTTGATGGTCCAATTGCATCCCCTTTCCTCCCTCTTATAGTTGTTAAGGCAAGGTCCTTCATTAAATGTGCTTTCTCTTCTTCTATCTATTCTCTACAACACTTTCAATTTCTTTTAAATTAAATTCAAGGCTAGGATTCATTATATCATACTTTTTTATTCAACTTCTCATCAAATTTGATTCATAACATCCTACTGCCATTCTCAACCCATAATTGTTTCATTGAGCCATCACATCACAAGGGAGCCTCAAGGATTATTTACTGAAAACAAAGTACTTTATAATTAAAAAAATATTTTTTTGTGAAAGTTGTTATGATTTTTTATTCAACTAAATTCATTTTCATATAAAACACACCTATTGTTCACCTATTGTTTTACTCCTACTATATTGCATACCAATGCTCCATGTGTTTTCTTCAATGTGCCCTGTTATCCCCGATATCTAGGGATAACTAGGAGATCATGTCTCGAGGCCCACATGGTCCTAGACATGGAGTACGAGAGCAGATTGACTTGAGCATGGCCCTTGAGGG
>JZKD02S1672869.1:655796-681105 GCA_000966675.3 Picea glauca | reverse complement strand
TGAATTCGTCAACAATTGCATTTGATCATTGCTCATATATTCTTTTGAAGATAATCATTGATTTCATGAAGTACTAACCCACTGCAAGCACACTCTAGTTTTCTTTGCTTTGTCTTGCAAACAGGTGCATCATCAGTGGTCTTATCTCTTTGACTATCTCTCCTTGGGCAACAATCTGTGAAAGGGTTCCCTTGACTTGGCCTTTACCCTTTACCTTTTCTTCAACACAGATTGCCTTAGGGACGTCTCCCTTGGACTTGCCCTCCTAAATAGAAAGAGCCCCCCATCGAGGTGACAGTGGGTGGGGAAGCTCTTGTTACGCCGGTTTCAAGCCCCGACTCAAGCTCTTTGGACCTTTCCTACAAACCGTGCGATAACATGCCCCATTAGGGTTATAATGTGACTTCAATTCACTTCCAATGACCGACACCTTCATTGGCCTTTGTTGGCACTAGGCCGAATAGAAGAGAAGAAAGATCATGTGCAAGAAAGCGTGCATAAGTCGAAGTAACAACTGGAAAAAGAACAACATGCGTGCATGAAAGAAAGCGTGCACGAGGAAAGCAACAATTGGAGGAGGAACGACACGCACATGGGAGTAAGAGATAATGTTGGTAGGGTTAGGGTTTTGTTAATACATTGTAAATGGCTAAAGAGCCCGAAATGTATAAATATAGATACGAAGGTATCATATAGAGGTTGGTTAATTAGTTAGTTGTTGTTATTGTAATTACACACGGACGAATGCGACATGTATTGGGTTTTGCTTGTGTGAACCAATTTTCTATGCTGTTGAGAAAAGAAGGGAAGAGGGAAGATAGATCCGAGGATTAGACCACAGGCCGTAGGACCTGGTGCGATCTAGTTCACCTTGTATAGATCTTACCTGTAATGAGGGAATTGTAAGCGCACGGTGCTGAAAATGCAAAACGATCTTAATAAAAGATCCAAGAGCCAAGTCTTTGTGGACGTAGCTCGGGGGGGGTGAACCATGGTAATATATGTGTAATGTGATGAATGCATGCATGTATTTACTTTCTTTCAGCAAGTAATGGTTAGGTTTGATGAATGAGTTAATAAATTGTTATGAATCTGTTTATGTTGTTTGGGAAATAACTCGAGAAACATGTGGATGCGACCGGGAAGAATACGTAGATTTCGTTAACAACTCATAATACTTGACTACAATCAAGAAACCCCTATATCCTACTCTGTCCTAGGCTGTAAATGCTTGAGTCTTACAGTCACCCATTTAAATCTATCTCAAGTGAGACTGCGCAATGCATTCCATGTACTGCGTTGCCTTCTGGTTTACCGTGAGGGCCGATAGTCTTAGAGGCTTTGTTGGAAACCCGAATGACATGAACCCTGGGTCAATAACTTAGACGACCATTAGAAGGAAACTAAACCAACAAATGGTTTTTTTGCCATGTTAAAAGGAACAAGAAAGGACCGAGTAGACGAGATAGAGTGAACGAGAATCGAAGGAGCGAAACTGGAGAAAAATGAGCCATTAGAAGGGAATGTTGAGACCTTGGAACCCCATGAAAGCGGAAATTGAGGGCTGGTTGAGAACGAAAGAACTAGAGTTTGCACAAAAAGATAATGGAAACCCTAGAATCACACCGCGTCAATACCTGGATAAATACGTATTTACTAATTTACACGAAGTCTTTTTCTATGATTTTCCACATCTTCTCCAAGAGTGGATCCTACTGTTGAAGGATAACCACACAATGAACCAAATTCGATAGCTAGATTGGACCCCAGTACAGATTGAGCAGATACAGCAGGTGAACAACAAATTCACCCACGTAATAGATTTTTGGCTTGATAGTATTGTGGTAGGATTCATCACAGAGTTTGCAGTAGACACAACGAAGTCATACAATGCAGTCGAGCAAGAATTTCTACGAGGACCCTGAAGAAGGTACATTCGATCCATGTATAATTCTATCAAGATATTGTTATATAACAAAGGTGTGATGACAATGGAATGAGATAGCTATACTTCCCTGTGTGCATGGGGGAAGGGGGGAAGCATTGACAGAGAGAAGAGGAATGGAAGGAGGGTAGGATAAAGACAATAAGAAGGAGGAACCCTTGGACCCGATCTTGATGGATGACGACCAACTCAAGTGGATCTTGTTGTCATTAGGAATGACGCGTAGCGGAGTACCCTACCAATATAAGATGAACACCAAGAAGAGACCTGTAGCCGAAAGGGAGGTCTTGGTGAGTGTGATGAGGAAGAGGTAGAGGATCTTCAGGCTGTGGAGAAGATTGAGGAAATCTTGCGTGCCACCTATGAGAGGAAAACAAGAGGCCCAAGAATAGGAGGAGAAGACAACCATCCCTTCCATATCAATGTCAGTGTGGAACCCATAAACCCATGTGTGACCAATACACCAAAGAGAACACCATCATTTAGACAACCAAAGTTCAGAGGAAGTCCGACAGCAGGAAGTATCTCTACACAAGGAGAAAAAACTGGAGGAGCCAGTCCAGGTAATCTTAGTCAAGTATCTACACTGTGCGGAGGAGGCAACAGTTCAGTATTCAGAATGGTAGGATATGATCCTATTATCAAATTACCAGAGTTTCGAGGAGAAGCAGCAAAAGACCCCAAGAATCATTTGTTCATTTTTGCAAATATCTGGGAAGAAAAGAAGATAATTGATGAAGATACCAAACTCGTGCAACTCACGATCATGCTAAGAGACCGCGCACTAGACTGGTACATGAGTCTAGACACTAACAGTTTTGTCGGGACAACAAGGACACTGGTCGACATTAAGAAATTATTGATCAATGAGTTACAGAGGCCGAGCTCAGAAGATCAGTACATGAACAAGATGATTGAGATAAGACAGAAACCAAGAGAATCTATCTGGGATATTGATCGGAGATTCAAGCAATTGAAAGGAAAGTTAAAATACCTTATGACCGATATGCAACATCAACACCTATTTGTCAACTCACTACTCCCACACTTAAAATATCCCTTACGAAAATAGAAGTTTCAGACACATGTCGAGGCTCTGCAGGAAGCTTTACAATTGGAAGAGAACCAGTACCAGTAGATGGACCCAACTACTGAAGAACTGAAGGAGGATTTGAAGAATTTAACATTTCAGCTAAACCAGAATAAGAACAAGGACAAACGAGAAGCCATTTGGTGCACTACTTGCAGGACGGAAGGACACCATAAGAACGAGTGCCCAATAGTCGCGTAGTATATGGCAATAGGCATGCCCAACCCACTACTACAGGGAGAATTATGGTGTGAAATATGCAAGAAACTGGGCCACGACCCCTATCACTGCACGATGATGTAGAAATACCAGACAGTCCCAAAGAATTCATATTGTACATTTTGTAAGTCAGTAGGCCACGACGACAAAGATTCCATAACTATGGAGCTAATGTGGGAAAGAACATCAAACGTATACAAGGTATAGGCTGAAATGATGACTGGGCAAGCAACGACATAGTTCAATCCATCCCTAGCCCCATACAACACTGCGCAACCACAATATAATACTGTGCAACCACCCTACAATAACACACAACCACCCTATAATAATGCGTAGCCATAGTACAACACGACATAGCCCCAATATAATACCGCGCAGTATAATCAAGCACCACAGTACAATGCACCATGAGGAGATCGCACAGGATATAGAGGAGTAGGATGAGACAGAGGAGGTTTCAGACGTGGTAGAGGAATTGTCACATGTCACAATTGCCAGCAACCAGGAAATTATGCATGGGAGTGTCCACTGCCACCAGTAACTTGTATGTATTGTTGTGCATCGGACCATGATACAGAGGAATGTCCGACATTACTTGTCAAGATTGAGGAAAAAATGAACCTAAACAATCAGAATGTCCAGTGGATTTGAGTTGAAGCAAGGGACGATGGACAAAACATCAACATAGTCACTTGAGGAGGAACAAAAAGAGGAAATGATGCAATTCAACAAAAACTAGTGCAAAACCAATGGGTAAAGAATAACACGGACCCCAAGAAGCAGTTCGACGCACACAAGGAAAAGGAGATCTTTATAGAAGCCCGACAAGAATTCCAGGAGAAGGACATAGCGCCAACCGCACAACAAAGCAAGGAAGCTCTGGAATATGAGATGTCGCCATCACTGGACCATACCTACAGAATGTAACCTAAGGGACAAGTAAGTACTATCAAAGACTTTTTGCAACCATGCGTTAAAGTGTTAAGTGATCCCTCATCTATCAAAGTATTACAAACCATCCTAGAGAAATGTAGCAGCGAGATGGAACAAAAGCCAGAACTAAAAACTGTTAATCACCTACACACGAGAAGAAGAACAAGTAGAGAATTTGGACTAAATGATAACATCGATGACTTCAATATGGGAGATATTATACTAGACCTAGGATCTGAAGTGAATGTGCTACCAAAGACCACATGGAAATGCATGGGGGAACCCACATTAGGATACTCAACCATTCAATTAAAACTAGAAAATCAAAATAGAGTCCTATCAATAGGTAGACTGAAAGGAGTAACAATAGATCTGGATGGAGTGCGCAATAAGGTAGACTTCAAAGTCATCAAAATAGTAGACGACACAACACCTTACCTGGCACTACTCAGTCTAAATTGGGTGTTCGACAACCAGGCCATAATTAACTTGAAAACCAGAAAAATGACATTTGAGTCAGGATACTACAGGTTCATAGCACCACTAGACCCATCAGAAGGGGAGAGGTTCATAGAACCCACTTGTCTGGATTTAGGTGAGATTGACCAGTTGTAAAGAACAACTGCGCATGATGAGGATTACGTAAACCCAACTGTAGATGGGGTACTCAGTTGGCGGAGCATTACTTCATGCACAACAGACTCAGACATCGGATTAGAAAACTGACAACAGAGACTACACGAAGTATCCACAAGAAGATGTGCCAGAATAGACCGCGCAGTAATATTGGTAGGCATAGAAATCATGGAACCACCCAGTTTTCATGGATTGAATGCTTTGGAAGCTTTCTTCACACAATATGAAGATGAAGTATTGGAAAACCAGATATTTCTAGCACTGGATTTAGCACTAAAGGCCACACCCGCAAGATGGTGGAGCGCACACAAGGAGACTATCACAGACTGGTATCAATGCAAGTGACTATTTCACATAAGGTTCGATGAAGAACAAACATATAACAAACAATAGAAATATGAAGGACTAGGGACACTAGCGGAACACTTGAAGGAGTGTCAAACACTGTGGAAAATGACACCACCAGAGGATTGGCCTCATCACTTCATTCATACATTAGAAGGCATACCAGCAAACTGGTACACAGACCAGGAATTGCGCAAAGGAACTAAGACATGGGAGACACTCCGACATAACTTTATAATTACTTTCTCATTAGAGGATGAGAACCCCAACATCAATGCGGCTCTAAAATGGATCAGAGGCGTCATATTCATGGAAGAACCGGAAGTAGAACTTCTCATAGAAGAACAATAGTGGAATAAGAAGACAGTCAAGGAACTACTGTCATGATACCATGTACAGGAGGAAGCACCAGAAGAAGACGATCTGCGTGATATTAAGATCAAAGAAGTCGAAGGTGAGAGAAATGTGGAGAGACCACCTATAGAATAAGAAGTCATCTCTGCACCAATCAGGATAAAGAAGGTTAACATCTGCATTACTGAGCAGCACAAAATGGCCAGCATTGGAGATTACTGGGACAAATAGACCGTAGAAAGAATCACAGAATTATTGCGCGAATATAGCGACCTTTTTCCCACCACCTTTAAAAAAATGAAGGATATATCCAGAGAACTAGGAGAAATGAAAATGCCACTCAGATTTGATGCGAGAACTATTAAACAATGACCCTACAGACTGAATCCCATATACAAACAGAAAGTTAAAAACGAGATTGACAGGATGCTCGAGGCTGGCATCATCGAACCAGAGGAAGAATCAGAATGGATAAGCCCGATGGTGGTATAGGACAAGAAACATGGGAGAGAAATCAGGATATGCGTCGACTTGAGGAAGTTGACCGATGCATGCCTACACGACCCATTTCCTACACCATTCACGGATGAGGTACTAGAGAACGTAGGGGGCCACGAAGCTTACTCATTCACTGATGGATTCTCAGGCTACCATCATATTAAGATAACATAGGAGGATAGACACAAGACCATGTTTACGATGGAATGGGGATGTTACTAGTACACAATCATGCCGTTCGGACTAAAGAATGCACCTGCGATCGCAGCATTTAAGGAATTCATCCACCAATTCCTCGAAGTATACCTGGATGATTGGAAAGTGTATAGCCTACTGAAAAACCATATGGAAGTTTTACAAATGATTTTAGAACGATGCAGACAGTTCCAGATATCATTGAATATCAATAAATGCATATTCAGAACACCGTTTGGGATACTATTGGGACACATAGTATGCAAACAAGGCTTGCTAGTGGACCCGACAAAAATTGTCGTCATTGTTAACTTACCAACACCAAAAAAAATCTGCCAACTAAGAGCAATGTTAGGACACATGAGATATTATAGGACATTCATCAAAGGCTACGTGCAGATTACAACGCCAATGGAAAAATTGCTAAGGAGGATACAAAGTATCAATGGAATGACGAGTGTCAACACGATCTAGATACCCTGAAGGAAAAGATGGTCACCACACCAATATTGGTATTTCTAGATTGGGAGAAGACATTCCATGTACATGTAGATGCATCAATGATAGCACTTGGAGCTATCCTAGAACAACCAAGAGCGGGAGACTTGGATCACCCGATAGCGTTCACAAGCAGAAAATTATCAGACTCAGAACATAACTAAAACACGAAAGAAAGATAAGGCCTAGCTATGGTTTATGCACTGCAAAAGTTTAGAAATTACATGTTGGGAAAACACTTTAAGATGTTTACAGATCACTCAACCCTAAAATACCTAGTCAACAAGTCAGTGTTGGGGGGGGGGAATTTGTCGATGGTTATTTCTATTTCAAGAATTTGACTTTGAGGTAATAGTTAAACTAGGAAAACTTAATGTAGGAACAAACCATCTATAAAGGGTCACCAATGGAGAAGAGCCGACAAATTTAGAAGACAACTTTCCAGATGCACAGTTATTTTAAGTACAGATCGTTGATGAATACTTCACAGAGATCATCCAGTACCGAAGCACAGGCACCGCGCCACGAGAATATACCACTGCATAGAAAAACAACTTGGTAGTCCATGCAACCAACTATCAACTGATCATCATACATATATACAAGCTAGGCGTAGATAACATCTCACAAAGATACGTATTAGAGAACGAACGTCCAAAAATTCTAGTAGAAGCCCATAAGGGAATAGCAGGAGGGAATTATGCAGGAAAAGCTACCACACAGAAGGTACTACACGCAAGATTATGGTGGCCAATGATCCATAGAGACTCGAAAGAGTACTGTTAGCGATGTGATGTTTGTCAGAGGGTAGGCAAACCCAACAGAAGGGACGAGATTCCACTGTGACCGCAAGTGACATTACAGGAATTCGACAAATTGGCAATAGACTTTGTAGGACCAATTAACGCACTAGCCAAAAGAAATGGGGCAAGATACATTATCATCGTGATAGAATACTTAACAAGATGGGTGGAAGCCACACCAGTAAGAGATTACAACGCAGAGACATCTGTACACTTTTTGTTTGAACAACTAATTACCATATTTAGGTGCTCAAGAGTCTTGATGAGCGACCAAGGTACACACTTCATAAACAACACCATCCATGCAATGCTCAAAGAATTTGAAGTTCATCACTAGAAAAGCACACCATACCACCATTAGGAAAATGGCACAGTAGAAGCCTTCAACAAAATTCTAGAGAACGCTTTGACAAAGATCTGTAACGTCAACAGAGACGATTGGGACCTCAAGGTACCAACAGTAATATGGGTGTATTGGACTACATGCAAAAAATTGACATGGCACACACCCTTTAAACTAGTCTACGACCAAGAAGTAGTCATGCCTTTAGAATTCTTAATACCCAGTCTACGTGTAGCAACAATCACAAAAATGACAGAACGAGGCACAGTATAGGAAAGACTGAATCAACTATTGTCGATGGAGGAAGACCAAATCCTGGCAGAATTCCATCAACAAGTGTAGCAAGAAAGAGACAAAGCGTGGCACGATTAACACATAAAGAGGAAAACATTTAAGGAAGGAGACCTAGTATTTCTCTACGATAGTAAATCATTGCAACACCCAGGAAAGATGAGAATGCATTGGCTAGGACCATGCGAGGTAAAATCTATTATGGATGGAGGAGCTGTACAATTAAGAGATTTAGCAGGCGCAGACCTAAGAGGAATGATCAATAGAAGTCGACTGAAGGTGTACAAGGACAGTCGACCACCCACCACACAGTGGAAAAAAAAAAGCGCGCAACATGCCAGCTACGAACAGGCTACATGTAATACGAAACACGAAGACAGAAAAGCAAGGACAACGATCATATAAAAAAGGGAGATAAGTGGGAAAAATAAAGTCGACAAAAGCAGGCTGACAGGACAACATAAGGCATAATTAAAGCAAGGAAAGAATCGATGGGACACCACATTAAATGCACCAACTGGAGACGACAAAGTAGGCGTAATGGAAAATATGAAACTACCGCAGATGCATTGAACCCACAGTTATGGTGCATTAATCACACAATGGAGGAAGCATCTTCGACAAGATTTAGGGCAAGTCCATACAACACATGAGCACAAAAAAACTAGTTTATTTGCGAAAGAAGAATAGAGAGAAAAAAATAATAGTAAGAATGAACAGAGTGAGACCACAAATCTCACCAAAGCCATTCAAACTCAACAAATGTTCAATAGTCACCATTATGGCACCTCCGAAGCTATCCAAACCAAGCCAGACAACTAGACCGACCAGGGTTCAAATTAGGTCACGAGGACTGCTGGAAGAAAATGAACAATAGCAACTAGATATCATCGATATTGATGAAATCCCATCACCAGAGGAGATACCAGTAGACTCTACGCCAATACTGGAAGAGATTCAGCAGCCACAAGTAGAGGCCATGGAACAGGATACACCAGCAGCAACGCAAGAACCTCAGAACAAAGAAGCAGAAACCCAACAGGAACTACAACCTAAACACACTAAAGCAGCTGTGGAAGTGAACGTAACGACACAGAACCTGGGAGTAGAGGAGAAACCAGACAAAATGAAAGCACCCGACTTAGGTCAATCATAAGAGGAGATCGTTGGAACTACCTGAGCTTGGCCAGAGTGGATGACATGGGAGAAACCGAGAGTTGTTCGAACTTCGAACCAACCACCGCAGCAGGGGGACAAAATTCAGATACCGAGCTCACCTCAAAAGAAACCGACAGTAGAGATTGTACTACCATGTATACCAGAGGGAGTACAGGTAGACCCACAGCTATTGGGTCATGTCGGGAAGCTCAAGTACTCCGACCATGATGTAGCAGATGAAACCAAATATCCATAGCTTGCACCACAGGTATTTATGCAAAACATAGTCATGAACCAACTCGGGGAAATGATCAATCAACCACATCAGTGGGAAACTAGACTAGACAGAACAAGAATTTTAGGATTGCTGAAGCTACCACACTTTGGCAGAGGTCAATACGCGGCGGTTTGTGTTAAGAAGTTGTTAGCAATTACGCATGGAGGGGATATATGGATGGAAAAAACCGTCCCCATAACTGTTGATCTCATCACGCAGATAACAGGACTACCCACCTGAGGTATGGATCTCACGTTGGTTCTGGATGACAAATCCAAGGAAAAAATGTTGGTAGAAGAAATGAAGAAGAAATATGGTACCGACAGGGGCACAAGAGGCATCATAATCAAATGGATCAACAATGCAACCACACAATTGGGCGCAAAAATATTAGCCTGCAAACTACTAAGAAAATGTCGTAAAGAAGAAGTACCGACAGGAGTCATCGTCGTTACAGCTCAGTGTGCAGAAGGAACCTCCATGAGCTAGGCACCATACCTATCAAACTTGTTCCAAGTGGACTGTAAAGATGCGCAAGACGTAGGTACGAAATTTCATTATTCATGGTTGATCACCCTCATAGCATTTATGGGATGGCGAGAACCCGAACACGTAATCTTTGCTACCAAATCACAACCAGAGGGAGCGACATATTGCGTACTAAGATCCGCGCCACATGCCAAGCATAAGAGGGAGAATGGAATCGTATTTGAAGCATACCTATGGGACATACAGGAAGCCATCAACTGAGCATGGAGAAAAACACCAGAGGATGTCACGTGATATGAGGACATCGCCAATTTCTAGGCTAGATGACAAGCCATGTGGATACAACCAAGGCATGATCTAGATAAACAATGGCTACATATGCGCTATTGCATAATTGAGGGTGATATCGAGATGATCATTAGCGAATGGCCTGATGAATGGAGGGTCCCAACGATACCTAGAGAAGTACCGAGACAAAAAACATAAGGAGGGACTACATAGGAGAAAACACAACCTCCATGAATCCCAATACCCAAAAAATGAAGAACAGGCCAAATCAAGTCGACCCAGACAGAAAACAACTTAGAGCAGTCAGGGCCCTTGAAGGGGAAAAACAAAACCACCCAGCCGACCAATGGACAATGGAAATAGGCTGAGGGAGCATCGGAAACCACCTCAAACCCCATCACACAGGAACCGGGGGGAACTAAGAGATTAGTTGTACAGGTAGCAGGCCTGCGCAAGAAAACAAAGGCACAACGAGAAGCACCAGACTACACAATCACGGAATATGATGGAGATATGATCGCTAGAATGGTCTAGGACTACCTCGCAGAAGATTTTGATCATGCAGTGCACCACAGAGACAAACTGCAGAAGGAACTGGCAGAAATGGGGCAACTTCTTAAGAAATTCGGGGAAGCCTAGAGCGCAAGTAGTAGTAGAGGCATAGATCCATCGACAACACAGGCCAAAGATAGAGTGGAGGTAGAAGAATGAGACCCGGTTCTTCCAATGCCACACACACATTCAATGGTCTACATAAAGCCTAGCATGCTACGGATGGATGAAATTGTGGGACAAATGCCATTGAAGGATTTGGACCACATCCAATTGGTCTTGACGAGGATGCCATCAAGGGCATTATACAAATTACAGGTTAGCGTCGATCACGAGATGCAGTCTCTAGCACACAAAAATTTAGTCGAACTACAACAAGCAAGAAAGAAGCGGGAAGCGCTGGAAACAGTTTGTGCACAGGCCAAATCTGAAACTCAGGAGGAGAAAGAATGCATAAATGAACTGGAACACAGAGTGGAATAAATTTTTGGGAAACTTCCAAGCACCGTGCAAGGGAATGAACTCCCAACCGCAGAAAAGATCAACCAGATTGCGCAGGCAATTGATCAATACCAGAAGGAGATCGAGAATCTTCGAGAGAATATTAGACCAACAACTCCACCAGTGGTGAAGGAGCAAAGGAAGCAAGAAGAAACAACACAACTGGAGGAGATAGAGAAACAGGCTAGCATGACAACTGACTTGTTCGAGAAAGCAACGCAACTTTGGACAAGACTAGAAGAAGATCCACCGGTCCAACACTGGGACAAGGAAGAGGAGAGGATCAATGCAATGATCCAAGAACTCAAGCAGTGAAAAAATACCATACCAATTCCAGAACGAGTCAAGGGAATGCAAGAGATGAAGAAAATGCAGGCAGAACTTATCACTACGCAAACATAGAAATAAGAGTGTCAGGCTCAAATAGAACCACTGCAGGAACGGGTAGCAGAAGTACTCGCACAGGCAAAAGGAGCTAGAACACAGATAACACAGACACAACTAGAATGTCCAGGATTGATGAGTGATGAAGTGGCAGTTCAGACAGTCGACACCATCAAGGAGAAAACCGCGTAGGCACTGACAAAAGCAACATAATTGCAAGAAAAATTCCAGACAATCACCAAGGAGATCGAGGAAGCACAGAGAGGTTAGGTGACTTGGGACAAGTCACATGTCAGTGTTGGGGGGAAATTGGCAACATGCCAAAGGGAAGGGAAGGACGATTGTGGGAAAGAAAGTGTGCAGAAGTCGAAGTAACAATTGGCAAAAGAACAACACATGCGCATGCAAGAAAGCGTGCACAAGGAAAGCGACAGTTGGAGGAGGAACAACACGCGCATGGGAGGAAGACATAACATCGGTAGGGTTAGGGTTTTGGTAATACACTGTAAATGGTTGAAGAGCCTGAAATGTATACATATAGATACAAAGGTATCATATAGAGGTTGGTTACTTAGTTAGTTGTTGTTATTGTAATTACGCACGAACGAATGCGAGATGTAATGGGTTTTGCTTGTGTGAACCAATTTTTATAAGCTATTGAGAAAAGGAGGGAAGAGGGAAGATAGATCTGAGGATTAGACCGTAGGTCATAGGACCTGGTGTGATCTAGTTCACCTCATATAGATCTTACCTGTAAGGAGGAAATTGTAAGCGCGCGACGCCGGAAATGCAGAAGGATCTTAAGAAAAGAGCCAAGAGACAAATCTTTGTGGACGTAGCCCAGGGGGGGTGAACCATGGTAATATCTGTGTAATGTGATGAATGCATGCATGTATTTACTTTATTCAGCAAGTAATGGTTAGGTTTGATGAATGGGTTAATACATTGTTATGAATCTATTTATGTTGTTTGGGAAATAACTCGGGAAAAATGTGGATGTGACTGGGAAGAATAAGTAGATTTGGTTAACATCTCATAATACTTGAATACAGTCAAGAAACCCCTATCTCTTACTCTATCCTAGGCTGTAAACGCTTGAGTCTTACAGTCACCCATTTAAAGCTATCTCAGGTGAGACTACGCGGTGCATTTCGTGTATTGCGTTGCCTTCTGGTTTACCAAGAGGGATGATAGTTTTAGAGTCTTTATTGGAAACCTGAATGACATGAACCCTGGGTCAATAGCTTAGACAACCATTAGAAGGAAACTAAACCAACAACCTTCGATCCAACAATGTTAGCTTCACTATGCCAAACTTTGTAATGTATGCAATATGGAAGGGGCCTAACCAGTAGATGTTCAACTTCCTTGGATTCTTATAAAAACTCAGTGTCATATAACAGAGCCAATGTACCAGATTCCAAAGTCTTGCTTCTAATATGTTTGCCATGCCTTTTGTCTCTATTTCTCCATTGTTTGATTAAAACCTACAAGAAAATAGTACTCTTCTAATTCATTCAATGCATCTAGTCTATCTTCTAGAGAATCTTCATCAAACATTCTAGTATCCATAGAAATTCGACCAAGGACTATAAAATACATGGGAATTATAGCCTCCTTCCCATATAATAACTTAAAGGGGGGTTTCTTAGTTAATCTTTTACATGTGGTCTTGTAAACCCATAACTGATGGAACTCTCTCCTCCCAATCGTCGTGCTCCAGGTTGCATATCTTTGTCAAGGAACGTTCCAAAATAATATTAAATGTTTTAATATTACCATTTTCCTATGGATGATAGGGTGTACTCTTTTGATGATGTATCATAAATCCTTGATTTAAGGTGCAAATAGTGGAATTGATAAAATGAAAACCTTGGGTACTCATTGAAATTATGGGACATCCAAACCTTTTAACAATATTATAAAAAATAAAGCACATGATCATCTCTGTAGTGCAATACTCCAATGTTGTATCCTCTTTCCATTTGGTTAAATATTTTTTCGCAGTGATAATAAAACACACACTTGATCTCCTCGTAGGGAGATCAATATGACCCACAAAACCAATCACCCACTTTTCAAAGGGTTTAGTGTGACAAAAGGAAATAACGACATCTCATCTCAATCTAAAGATTTCCCAATCCTCTTACAAACATTACACTACTTAGCATACTCCTTTGCATCATGATACAAATATGGCCATTAGAGTCCTACACATAGAACCTTTTGTGCAATATTATGGCTTGCATAATGTCCTCCAACAATTCCTTCATGTGCTTCATGTAAAATAGTGTCATGTTCATGTGCTAGTATAGACCCATGCAAAATGCCATCAACCCCAACTTATATAATTGTATTGTAATTAACAAGTAATCGACTACTCTAGTTACCAATTGTCTCCTTTGCATGAGAGTATCTTCTTCAAGTTCCCTACTAGATGCCAAGGAGTCTGCAATCTCTATGAATTGATTGGTACTACTTCAACTTTAAATATATGTGCATTTGACAGTATATCATTTAAGCTTCCTCCACTTTCTCCTAACTCCAACCTAGATAGATGGTCCAGTCCCAAATTATGTTTACCTTGCTTGCGACAACTTGGAAATCAAATTCTTGAAACAAAAACCAACAAAAAATCCTTTCTTCCCAACACAAGTTGGTCACTAAGTACTTCAATGTTGAATGATTGGTGTAGAATTTGAATGCATTCCCCAATAGATAGTGCCTACACTTTTGTAGAGAATAAACCATGGCCAACCCTTCCCACTCTATGGTGGTATAATTCTTCTTAGCATTAGATATCTTCCTACTAGCAAAGGATATGGGATGTTCTATGTTTCGTTCATTAGACTATGCAAGTACCACACCAACTGCAATGGAAAAAACATCAACATGAACATGAAATAGTTGATCCTAGTTTGGAAATATTAGAATATGTGTAGTCAGTAACTTTTATTTCAATGTATCAAATGTTTTTTGGCAGTCTCATGTCCATATAAATTGAGTATCTTGCTTAAGTATCATTTCCAATGACATGGTGATCCTAGCAAAATTACTTATGAATTTCTTGTAATACCTTGTATGTCCCAACATAGCGTGCAACGCTTTAATGAAAGCGACATAAGGTGTATCAACTATAACTTCTATCTTTGTCTAATCTACTAACAAGTCTTCCTTATATATCACATGCCCCAACAAAATTCCAAAAGGGGTATAAAAAATGCATTTCTTTAGATTCAAGGAAATTTGCAAATTACCTACAACTATCCAACATAAGTCTAAGTACTTGAATATGTTCCTTCAATAAGATGAACCCTATCCAATCATCCAAGTGGACCTCAATAAATTTATGCATGAATTATTTGAAAGCATCAACTATAATCTTGGAAAACACTACAAGGGCATTCTTTAATCCAAAAGTCATGACGTCATATGTAAAGCAACCCCACTATATCACAAAAGTGGTGTATGTTCTATCCTCTTCAACAATCCTCACCTAATGATACCTTGAGAAACCATCAATAAATGAATACATCTCCTTTCCTCCCACATTCTCCAACACCTCATCTATGAAAGGGGTGGTGAATCGATCATGTACATATGCCGCATTTAATCCTCTAAGATCCACATAGATCCTTATTTCATTTGTCTTCTTGAGCCAAATCACCATAGGATTAATCCATTTAGATTCTTCAAATAGAAAAATGATCACTGCTTGTAACATCCTATCCAACTCTTGCTTCACCTTCTCTTTATACTTAGGATTCAGTGGGCATGGTCTCTTCTTTATAGGGCATGCATTTGGATTCAGTTGAATCTTCATATCTCCTAAGGATCTTGTAATACGTTTTCTTTTTGAAAAATACTTTGGAAACAAATATTCATATTCTCTTAGCAACTCAACCACCTATGTGACAATTTATTCATTCCAATAATCTACAATGTTGCCCATTTTTGGGTTCTCTTTAGAACATATATTCCACTTCTTTTTCTTCAAAGGATCTTTGAAGTAAGGCTTGCTTCTTCTTGGGTCTTTTTCTCAAACTTCTCTTTCTCCAACTATTTCATCAATCTTCATGTTCTGCGGGGTCTTCTTTATCCAACTTCTAGAAATGCATTGACCTATTCAATATTTCCAATTCTCTATGGTGCATGTAGGCCACTCTTTGTTCTTAGACTATAAATTATAGTTCCTCTCCACCGAAGATGAAGTTCTTAATCTGCTTCAAAATTCTAATCAGCACAGGGTCCTCTGATGCAAACCTAAACATCTCACAAATTTGTTTAGATACTATATTCCAATCTCATGTTTATATCCTAGTCTACTCTTGAAGATAACAAATCCTAGGTATAATGTCCAAGGTGTCAGAATGAAATTGTGAGTCCATTCATGCTCGAGGAATTGATTCTTAGTCCACCACATTTGACAAAACCAAATGTGCTCTTATGGATATTCCTTACCCTTATACATGTTCAAAAATTCCAACTCCTAAGATCATTGAAACCGAAGGGTCATGCAATACACCACTTGTGCCTAATCTGCTAGATTATTTCTATGTGTTTCCCACCAATGTTAAAGGGTTAATTTCACTATTGTATCCATGGCTTGTATTTTCTATATTTTTGATACACAATTTTCCATTTTCACGACAAATGTTGCAACTGACTTAGTCCCATCAAATCTCAAAAGGTTGCACATATAAGTTCAAATCCAAAATACTGACTTCTCAACATATGCAAACCTTCAAGCTTGCACGTATCCATTCCAATCCAACATATTGAATTCTCAATATATGTACACCTTCTTGTAAACATCTCATACCCTCGTATCTTTCATATTTATAATGCATATTCTAAGTTTGTATCAAAAGATTTGATTCTCCTGCAACTTGGCTTCCCATCTACAATAGGATTTATGCAGTATTATTTCCATGTAGTGATGTTGTAGGTATTCTCCAAGATCGAGCTTTGAACATTCTCACTGATAATTTTAGTGAACCCTTTTCCTTTAGTGGGATCCAAAGGTGTTACCACACATAGTTCTTCGATCTCAAATGAAATTTTCCCTGGTCTATCCCCAATAATGCATGATAGGGATCCTTCTTATCCATGATCTCTATTAGTTCAAAATAAATTGTAGTATTTACACCATCAATGTTTGCTTCCAACTACTCTACGTGTTTGATAGGATAAATCTTATACTAATTACTTGGGTTTAACTAGATGGGTGACCAAATCAGCTTTGATTTTCCCACCAGTTCCCAATACTTCTTTGGAACAATATTGACATCAGAATTGAGATTCAACATCATATACCACACTTCATATCCTCCCAGTTCCATAGTCATTTTAAATTCTTTGTCTGGCCTCTATTTCTTCCTAACATTCCTAATATGTCTATTAGGAAAGGGGGTAGATATAGGTACATCATATTCCAACCTTACTATCCATCTCTTAAACATTTATGTCAGCCTCCTAGAAATAATATTAATACAACATTTCAAACTTGACTCTTCTTTTCCTCCAATTTTTCTATTAGCTTTGGACAATCTTCACATTCATGCTCAATGCTATGAGAAAGTCTATACAAAACATAGTGTTTGGAATAGAAACATGACCTATCTTCCCACAATTGTAATAGGTGGTTGATCCTCCTCATACTTGACCTTTGTATCCTACTTTGAATCTTCCACACCCCTTTCCCACATTATCCCCCATTCTATGCATGTAATATGCATTTGTTTTATGCTCTTTCATCAACTCTAGCACTCTGCAATTGTTAACATCATGGACTATGGATTTAAAAAATTCATGGAAGGGGGTATTCAATGTTGTCAGGTACTTCTATAACATCAAACATCAAGACATATCATGCCCCTAGGTTCTTCAAATCTTGCACCAATCATGATTTTATTGAGTGGGGAATGGATTCAGTGTGCTTATCACATTGTAGTTTTCAAGTATCAAGCATTCATTTCTATGGTGTCTCTATGTTTCTCACATAGTGCACCATATTCATTCGTGCACTACCTTCCATTTAGACATCTCCTGTAATTGATTAGTAACGTATTCAATTGGTTCTGCACTTGTGCCAAGCTTGATTAAGACTAGACATATCCTCTTATTGACTCAAGGAACATTGCAATCTCCTTCTTCTTGTGTGTTGATATTTGATAAATAAGAGGGATCTTTATATGGAGAAGTATTCCAACAATAAACCATTATCTATGTTGGACATCTTAGATTTGAAAATTAAACCTTCCCAAGAAGACTTTAAATCTCTTATCATAATATCATACTGCCTCACCAACCCTTTGTTTTATCCTCTTAATCTTTGAAATGCATTGCATTTTTTACTTTGGCTTCTGAAATTATTTAATTAAATATTTCCTTGTTTCATTCAGAGTTCTAGTATGTCATACTACGACATTACTCTTATAATTTATATACCACTACAGAGCCCTATCTTTGAAAGTGGTCTCCAACTGTGTGATATTGATTGCACCATATTCTATCTTATTGATGGTCCAAATAACCTCACAAGTAAACTAGTGTTGTTCAACATCACATCTCCTAGTTCCATGGAACACGGGGAGTCTTATCACATTGTTTTTTGTAGTTCTTGACATTGAAAAAATCAAGTTTCTCACTACTATTAATCCTTTATTATTTGATATCACTACTGTCTTTTGTTGTACTATATTTCTCACCTTTGTGTCTATTGAACTTTCTTCTTCCTTAGATGAACTATGTGTGGGGGTGGTTCCAAAGGCGAGTGTACTACCTCATTCTTTGCAACAACTTCTTGATGGGATCCAGAGCCTTCTTTTATTCTTATTCGATCCACTATTTTTTCCAATGCCAAAGCATTTTCATATTTTATAAATTCCTCTTCTATATTGCTCAGAAAATAATCTTCATTTAAAGTAATCTCCACCTCATCGGTTGATTCATCTTTCAACCTTATTCTCCACAAGGGTTTGACATCTTCACTACCTTCTCCTATTTCATCATTCCTTCGGTGTAATGTCCCTTTCCCAGTGATGACTCTAGGAGGAGCGACTCAATAGCCTATATTAATTCCCGTAGGCTATAGTCGGGAGAAAAAGGGAATAAAATAATTATTTAGTGCCATATACCAGAAAAGCCTAAGTTGAAAGTGACTTTAATTAATAAAGTGTAAGAAAGGTGATTAAGTGGCTTAAAAGAATAATTAAAGTCAAAACTTAGGAAAAGTCACTTTAATTAAATAAAGTGAATGAGGAATTAGAATGGGAATCAAGTATAAAGGGGAGGATAACCCTAATTCCTCTCATTATCGAATATTGAGATTGAGAATTGGATTTCAGAGAGAATTCATGTGACTTTGTGGATTTTTTTGGATTTCTAGGGAGAAACCACCACAATGATTGATTTTAGTATTGGAAGACACACCCTGGTTAGTAAGGAGGATCATCCATATTCTCCATCGTTCTTCAGGATTGCAGCATACACAACATTGGATCCATTTAGAGGGATTCACATCAGTCAGATTGGGAGTTACAGGATTGATCCATAGGGAGGCGTGGAGGTTGAGGAGGGACACTATCCCATCAGACAACATCAGATCTGCATATTCTTGGTGCATGCAACATATTTCACCCTGCATGTAGCGTATCTTCCATCCAGTAGCATATCTAGACTTGCATGTGACAAATCCACACTCTCATGTAGCAGATATGGTATTTACTTTACTCGCATGTAACAGTTCTATCCACGTGAGATTCATCATTCATCAATGACAACATTTGCAACATATTTCCATTGCATGCAACATATTCTCAGTGCATGCAACATATTTCACCGTGCATGCAACGTATCTTCCATCCAAAAACATATCTGGACTTGCATGCAACAAACCCACACTCACATGTAGCAGATCTGGTATTTCCTTTGCATGCATGTAGATCTAGACTTATAAAGAACAATCTGAAGAATTTTGAGCAGTTTGGAAATGTTTTGCTTATAGTCCATTTATTTTAATTTTAGTCTTTACCATTATTGCAATAAAGAACATTGTTTCGACAAAAAAACTATTTACATGCAGTGAAAACAAACTTAAAACCCAAAACATTATGAGAATAAACTAAACCGGATCCATAATCCTTGAAACCGCACTTAGAAACCCAAAGAGACTTCAATCAGATAGCCAAATCAGTATTTGGGATATTTTAGTGGTACTAGAGTTGGATATCTTGCCAGCCTCTGAGTAAAATAACTCATGATTTTGGGATATGGGGAACACTATCCAAAGGGAAGAGGACACATTGGAGACAAGTATATCACATACCCGAGAGAGGACAGGAAGGGAAAGGAAGAAACACAGACAGAGAGAGGATTATAATCCTTTCCACATTGATTCAGAGACCGAAGCCGAGGAAGAGATCCATATTAGTTCAGAGATAGAAATGGAGGAGGAAGAAGAAATGGGTGATAGACATGAACATCTAGAAGACAAAAGAAATGGCCAAGCCCCACCATTGTAAAATACATCGAGGATACTAAATGACCCTGCCAGGGGCCAGGATGTGATGATGTAGGCTATTACATAGATGCTAGCCAATACATAGGCAATTCAAAGTAGCATGTGTAACATCAGTGCAAGTGGCGCAGGTGGAGTGAGTGGTTCCAGGGAGAACGTAGCATGAACCAGTGACAGTCAGTCACCTACTTGCACTTACACTACATCAATGAGCAAAATTCCTAGACCACTTTTCCCTCACTTCCAAGGAGGAAAACAGACAGGGAACCAGGGATAGGGACAACGAACATAAAATTTCATAGAGTACAAGAGAGATTATATGGCTCTAGGTTTAGAGTTTCATGTATATATGAGTTTACAGGTGTTCTATACCATAAAGTACATAAATAGACCCAGATACTTGTCAAAAGGAGCACAACATAATATTGATTTCATTAGGAAGGTTGGGAAACTAAAAATCCCCTCCTTTGATGGCTCTTAGATGCTTAGCCAAAGAATGTGTGAAAAATCTTGATACATATTTCCAACTCAACCAGATGTCTGAATCAGAAGCCATCAGTTTTTCCACCTTACATATTGAGGGGGAGGCCCACAAGTGGTGGTATCACAAATTGGTGACCTTTGGTTACAATCACATTACAACTTACAGGGAGTTCAAAAACAAGATGATGGATCACTTTGATAAAAAGGATCCAAAGATTCACTTTAGAGATTTGGCATAGTTGTGACAGATAGGGTCAGTTGAAGCATCCATTACAAACTTTCAGAGATTGGTAGTGATAGTATCATATGTGTTAGATTATCACTTAATTATGTTGTTCACTGATGGGCTCTTAGAACCATTGAGAGGATGGGTGAAATCATTCAAACCACACACATTGCAGAATGCTATCATATGCACTAGAGACATGGAGGATACAGTGTCAAAGAACAAGAACTTTCCCAAACCCTTCATCCCATAGAGAGGAAAAGACTAAAAACCCCTTCAGAGGGAGTGGAAAGGGAAGGATAAGCTTGATGATGAAACTCGACAAGAGTTAATGAGGAAGAAACTTTGCTTCACATGCAAAGAGCCTTTGGTGCTAGGCCACAAGTGCATGAGAAAAGGCAAGGTCCATTATATAGAGATGGTCTCAGATAACAATGAGGAGGAGACAGTAGGACCTACACATGACAATGATTCCGACAACTCATGAGAGTAGCATCCTCATGAGGCATTTCCAGGGGAGGGGACACAACCACATATGGGGGCATCTCCACGTGAGGAGACAAAGCCACGTATGCCAGTTAAGAGTGGTGTCATAGAGACTCTATCAAGAGTTCCCCAAAATGACACCCTTGGGATCAAGGGAGTCATTCAGGAGCAGAAAGTCATAGCCTTGGTGGATGGTGGGGCGACCCACAAATTTATTGATGCATCACTGGTGGCTAGGAGAGGCTTACAGACAAAGGAGTTCAAGGGATTCAACGTAGTAGTAGAAGATGGCTACAACATGACCCGTCTAGATATAATTCTAAATCTGGAATTGAAATTAGGAAACTACTCGGTGACCGATGTTTTTTATGTAGTTGACCTATCTGATACGGATATAGTCTTGGGCGTCTAGTGGCTATATTCATTGGGAAAGATCACCATGAACTAATGGACTTTGGAGATGGGATTTAGAGATGTCGAGGGTAATAAGTTGGTGTTGAGGGGAATATCCAATGGGAAACCGAGGACAATTTCAACAAAGAGGATGGAGAGAATATTCAAGAACGGTGATGTAGCATACGCAATCGAGTACTTGATCACTACACAAATATCATCATATGGAAAAAAGAGGTACCACATAGAGATACATGCATTGTTGGGGAAGCATGAGTAGGTTTTTGGACAGATTCCTCCAGGGTGACCTCCTAACAAAGGGTTTGAGCATATTATTGAGTTGGAGGAGGGGGATATACTAGTGATCAAAGTACCTTACATACATCCTAAAAGGTTTAAGGATGAGATTGAGAAAACAATCAAGGAATTGCTTGAGATGGGGCATATCCGACCCAACTCTAGTCCCTTCGCTTCTTTAGTTTTTCTAGTCATGAAGAAGGATGGCATTATGAGAATGTGAATTGACTATTGTGCACTAAATAAGAAAATAATAAAGAATAGGTACCACATTCCAAGAATAGATGATTTGATGGACAAGTTGCATGGAATCGTCTACTTCTCGAAGATTGATCTTTGCTCAGGTTATCATCAAATCAACATTGGTGAGTAAGACATTGAGAAGACAACATTCAAGTGCCACTTTGGTCATTTTGAGTTTTTGGTCATGCCATTTGGGTTGACCAACACACCTACAGTATTCCGATCTTGCATGAACCATATCTTCAATAGACAGTTGAGGAAATTCCTATTGGTTTTCTTTGATGATATACTCATTTATAGCAAGACTTGGGAGGAGCACCTGCGACATCTAGACGAGGTGTTGAGTATTATGTAGTCACAATCATTATATGCCAAGGATTTGAAGTGTGAATTTGGCATGACATAGATATTGTACCTAGGCCACATCATCAATGCATAGGGGGTTCAGGTACATCAGGAAAATATTCAGGCCATTTTGGATTGGAAAACACCCAGGACACTCACAGAGTTGAGAGGATTCTTCAGGTTGTGCAGTTATTCAAGCCAGGAAACGCTTACAGACAAAGGAGTTCGAGGGATTCAATGTAGTAGTAGAAAATGGTTACAACATGACCTGTCTAGACATAATTCTGAATCTAGAATTGAAATTAGGCAACTACTCGGTGACCGATGTTTTTCATGTAGTTGACCTATCTGATACAGATATAGTCTTTAGGGTCTAGTGGCTATATTCATTGGGAAATATCACCATGAACTATTGGACTTTGGAGATGGGATTCAGAGATGTCGAGGGTAAGAAGGCGGTGTTGAGGGGAATATTCAATGGGAAACCGAGGACAGTTTCAACAAAGAGGATAGAGAGAATATTCAAGAATGGTGATGTATAATATTTAACCGAGTACTTGCTCACTACGCAGAGATCATCATATGGAAAAAAGAGGTACCACATAGAGATACATGCATTGTTGGGGAATCATGAGCAGGTTTTTGGATAGATTCCTCTAGGGTGACCTCCTAACAGAGGGTTTGAGCATACTATTGAGTTGGAGGAGGGGGCTATACTAGTGATCAAAATACCTTAAATACATCCTAAAAGGTTTAAGGATGAGATTGAGAAAGCAATCAAGGAATAGCTTGAGATGGGGCATATCCGGCCCAACTCTAGTCCCTTCTCTTCTTTAGTTTTTTCTAGTCATGAAGAAGGATGGCATTATGAATGCACATTGATTGTTGTGCACTAAATAAGAAAATAATAAAGAATATGTACCACATTCCAAGAATAGATGAGTTTATGGACAAATTGCATGGAGTTGTCTACTTCTCGAAGATTGATCTTCACTCATGTTATCATCAAATCAACATCAGTGAGTAGGACATTGAGAAGACAACATTCAAATGCCACTTTGGTCATTTTGAGTTTTTGTTCATGCCATTTGGGTTGACCAACACCCCTACAATATTCCAATCTTGCATGAACTATATCTTCAATAGACAGTTGAGGAAATTCCTATTGGTTTACTTTGATTATATACTCATTTGCAGCAGGACTTGGGAGGAGCACATGAGACATCTAGACGAGGTGTTGAGTATTATGCAGTCACAATAATTATATGCCAAGGATTCAAAGTGATAATTTGGCATGACAAAGATATTGTACCTAGGCCACATCATCAATGCATAGAAGGTTCAGGTACATCAGGAAAAGATTCAATCCATTTTGGATTGGACAACACCCAAGACACTCATAGAGTTGAGAGGATTCTTCAGGTTGTGCAATTATTACAGAAGGTTTGTGAAAGGATTTTCACAATTGGGAGCACCAGTCACATACCTCACCAAGAAAGGATCATTCAGTTGGAACGAGGAATCACATAAATCATTTGAAAGGATGAAGGAAGTGATGAGCACTTTCTCAGTGATAGCACTACCTGATTTCAATCGGTCGTTTGTATTGGAGTGTGATGCGTCAAGAGAGGGGATAGGAAAAGTGTTGATGCAGGGCGGCCACCCCATATATTTCAAGAGAAAGAAACTCAGGGAGCCCGAAAGGCTCTACCCTATATATGACAAGGAAATGTTTGCCATCATGCATGCCTTGGAAAAATTCAGACAATATCTAGTGGGCAACAAATTTGTGTTGGAGACTGATCATAACAGTCTGATGTACTTTTTGTATCAGAAATACCTTAGCGAAAGACAACATAAGTGGGTCACCAAGGTCCAAGATTATGACTTTGACATCGAGTATGTTAAAGGAAAGAAGAATATTGTGGCAGATGTATTATCCTGGAGACCAACGTGTTGTCATTATTAAAGATATCAGTTGATTGGAAAGCTCACTTATTGGTAGAGTACTTAAAAAAAAAAAATTATTGTGAGGTGATGGATGGACATGTACAGGATGACAAATATCAAGTCTTATATGATGTCATGTTCTATAAATATGAAATCTACTTGGTTCCAGAATCTGAGCTCAAAAAGAAGATTTTGAATGCAACACATGATTCACCACTAGCAAGGAATCAAGGGTATTTTAAAACCTACAGGAAAATCAGGGAGAGATTCTCATGGAAGGTGTTAGCTCCCAAAATGAATCAGTCACTATGGTTTCATTTTGTGGTTGATAACATGGTTATTTGTAGTTTTCTCCATTTTGTTTTAATTTCCTCTAGTGTCTGTTGACCGCCTGTTTAGCGCAGAGGTCAACTCATTATCATGAAGATTATTCTATGTCAGAGACAGGGATGGTTCTACTGGGTGTTTTATACACCAGCACTTAAATTTTTGTAAACGAGATTTCCGCACCCCTGCGAGGGTATATAATGTAATAATGTCTGCATGGATCATAGTTAGGTCAG
>JZKD02S1672869.1:613679-625648 GCA_000966675.3 Picea glauca | reverse complement strand
TGTGGAGTTAATCCTTGTGCCATGGATGATTGTTTTTCTGTGTTGATGATGTTGAGTTCTTGTCGCCCTGTGCGGACGAAATTTCAGTGATAACAATACCGATAATGAGAATTCGACCCAGGCAGTTAGCCAAAATCAATATAAATACAGGAGGCCAGTCCTCATTCTGGCAGGCATTCTAAGAATTGCAGAGCAGCACTTGTGCGCACTGCAGTTGCCCAGTTTGTGCACAGGTTTGGAGGAGAGCTATTGTTGTAGCTAGCAGATTCTGTTTTGGCTTGGACTATCTCTTGGTTATGGTTTGGACTATCTGATCAGCTCTTGTTTGGTGCGCTATCCTTGGGGAAAGGTGTGTTATCCTTGGGGAAATGTGTGCTACCCTTTGTTTGGCTATCTAGCCTAGGGTTTGCTTCCGAAGTGATTCTCTGTCAAGGTTAAGGTTCTCGGAGGGTTTCTTCGGCCTATGGTTGGGTGACAATAGTGATATTGTCAATGGTAAAATGAGCACATCCATTATATTCTAACAGGGAGACTTGGTATTTTTGAGGCTACAACCTTACATATAGTCTTCATTGAAAAGGAGTGGGGCAGAGAAACTGAAGCTGAGATTCTATGGCCCTTACAGGATTAGTAGGCGAGTGGGGGAGGTGGCTTACAATCTTGAGTTGCCAAAGGGAAATAAAATCTATAATGTGTTTCATGTGTCATGCCTTAAAAAGGATTTAGGACAACTACTTACTACTTCCATGGAGTTACCCCTATAAGATGAGGAATGTCAGTTGGAGTTGGACCCTGAGGAGATTTTGGAGGCCAGGGAGAAGAAGTTGATGAGTCGAATTATTAGGGAGTTTCTGATCAGGTGGAGAGGTCTACCAGTTGAGGACGCTACATGGGAGGGAGAGCAAATTCTAGGAAGGGAGGATTGTAATATCCTTTTCCCAATGATGACTATTTGCATGCAGTGAAAACAAGCTTAAAACCCCAATCATTATGAGAATAAACTAAATNACAAAATGAGCTACTGATCAATGATAACACTTGTTTTGTAGTGAACCCAATAATATGGGTACAGGGAGGGGCTTTCTTTTATGCTTGGTTACCTATGCACCATCATTGCTCTGAATAATACTAACAGTATTTTATACTTTTCAACTTTGAAATGAAATGTTTGAGTGGAATTAAGAGCTTTTAGATGGATAACAGAATCATTGTAATATATGTGAATTTTATTTCAAATTATATGAACTTAATTTCAAATTCTCCACACAAGAATTAATGGGCTGGAATGGACAGTTACCAGAAATTAGCAGAGTTTTGTTGGTCATTTTATATAGCCATCGATAATGTGCTTATATTCTAATACTTGCAGCTTGCATAAGCAGGGGACATACATCACTGAACGATACCTCATGTTGTATATCGATGGCATTTAAACGATATGGGTACATATGTTAACAATTGCAGGTAAAGAAGGTTGGATTTACTTTGATATGTTCCGATTGGTTCGTGATTAGGTGTTGCAAGGATTGGACGAGCAGATCTACCCAGGTAAAGCGAAAATGCAAGTGCAAATGCCCAGGGCACTGTTTCTATGTGGTTCCGGCGAGTCGGATCTATCATATAACCAGGAGGATGACGGAGATGTTGAAGCTTTTGACGGTTATTCCCATTGCGAATCATGGGCAGATTCAAGGGACATCCATTACAAATTCCATAAAGAAAGCATTGAAGCTGATGGATACAAAAGAGCGGGATTCGAACAGCAAAAGCTTGAATTCTGTACACTATTTTCTCAATGGGAAACTTGGGATTCCTGAGATTTCGTGAGTCTGATCGATCCAGTGATCGAATCCTCTACGCGCCAAACTGTGTATGCAGAGAAGAGGTGATAAAGAAAGCCAAATACTACCATGTTGAGGAGAACGACGTGGTATGAAGAAACACCAACAAGTGTATGAAAAAAGGTTTCCAAATTTGATCACAAGTTTTTGTTTCATAATAAATGGGGTTAAATACTTTTTGTTTCATAATAAATGGGTTAATACATAAAGTTAAAGTGTTTTTTAAAAGGTTATATGTTGAATTTTATAGGGGTGGAGTATGTATACTTTTTAAATTTTAATAGTGCCTAAGGATTCCTTATCACACAAATACAAACCAAAAAAAGTTCTTATAGGTCAATTTAATGTCTAATGTCTACCTTGATTATAACTACCATGGATTCATATGAGATTTTGTGTTCTTGTAACATTAAATGGTTCAAGTTTTAAAGATTAGACTTAAACAATATACTTATGATTATAACTACCATGGATTCATATGAGATTTTGTGTTCTTGTAACATTAAACGATTCAAGTTTTAAAGATTAGACTTAAAAAAATATACTTATAGATATTAAATTATAATCGAAATATCAAATATATTGTTATATTTAATTTAAATATTTTTGTAAATAAAAGTGGATCCTTATATTAATGCCAATTGTAAGCTTACAAAGAATTTCTGCAGCCTAAAAGTCTGCATCTGAAGGTAGAACAACTAGTAACAAAATTACATTCTATCTCCGATCTTCGCGAATTCCCTCAACTCCTATCTCTGACTTCTCGAGTTGCAAACTTCCGCAATGACCAAATCTACAGTTCACGTTCTCTCTTCGATCGACGACTGCGATCAAGTCGCGAACTTGGACTTCCCAAGTTCTCACGACCCTTATCTCGTGCTTTTCTGATCTACAAATCATCGAAATGCTAATCGCTTGCCACGTGCCCTCTTTCAATGGACGGTTCAGATCTCCTTTGCGAACTCGGGCTCCGCGAGTTCCCACAACTCCTATCTCTAACTTCCTGAGTTGCGAGCTTCCGCCATGACCAAATCTATGGTCCACGCTCTCCCTTCGATCGACGACTTCAATCAAGTCACAAGCTCGGACTTCGCGAGTTCTCACGACCCTTACCTCGGGATTTTCCGATCTGCGAATCAGTGAAATGCTAATCTCTCGCCACGTGTCATCTTTCAATGGACGGTCAGGATTGTTGTTTGACTCTTCGGGTATCCTCCTTGGCGCTCATATCTAACTGTTCATATCTGATCTCCTCCTGCGTGTACTTATGAGTGTCTGGGCCAGACTTCACGACTTTGGCAAGTCCGCTTTCATTCAAAGTGGTAAGGCTCGTGCTCTTTACTTCTGACGGTTGTTGATCTATTGCATTATCGCTTACGGTTTCCCTCTCTCTTGAGCTTCTGATCATTTCTGACTTAGAAGAAATTCTAAGTATTCAAGGGTGGCATCCCTTCCGGGTTAGGGCCATCCAGTTGGGCAAGCTCCTTGCATTGGATCCAGAGGGGTGAGCTTTGGGACAGCCTGGAATTGTGGAGAATGATCTGCTGCATAGAATCAACCCCTGCATTGGTCAGTCTATCCGCAACTTTGTTTGCACTTCGTCGAATGTGAGAGGGGGTTAGAGTTAGAGAGGGTCTGAGAAGTGTCTGGAAGCTGTAAAGAGGGCCAAGGAGGCGCCAATTGGGAGTGATTTTCCCTGGATCTCTTCCATTCAGGATTTTTGTTGCCAAGTCTAATATGATTTTGGAGTCTCCTTCAATGATCAGACAGGTGAGATTTTGATCTAGATCCATTTGCACTCCTTTGATAAGACCCCAAATTTCTGTTGAATTATTGGTGTCGCATCCAAAAWTTTTTGCAATGAGGCTTTGAATTTGGCCCAAGATGTTTCTTATGACCGCTCCATAGCGTGAGTGACCTGGATTGCCTTTTGATGCACCATCAAAGTTGACTTTATGAAAACCAAACGGGGGGGGGAGCCATTTAGGGGGACTGGGGGCTTTTGAATTTAGGGTGGGTTGTTGAGGAGGGGTGGAGTGTGAAAACGAGAAGCCCCAAGAGTTAATGAGCAAGAGCTCACTTGGATTAGTGGGGAAGTCTTCCTAGGTCCACAAATGAAGCTGAAGAGTTTCTTGGAGATGCGAGAGGATTGTGTTCCAGAGGAGGGTGGGAGGAGAGGGTCGGGAATGAAATATTTTTTTGTTCCTCTCTTCCATAGTTGCCAAACTATGAAGCCTGGTAAGAGTTGTCAAGTTAGGTTTAGGATAGGACTTTTGAAGGAACCGGAGCCCCAATCCTTGATTGTTCTTTTGATGTTTTTAACTCGTTTGGTTCTTCTCATGAGTTGAGTGGCTTGGTTCCAGATGTCCTCACTGAGTGGGCAGTTGTTCAGGAGGTGCTCCATGGTTTCTTCTTGGAGATGGCAGAGATGGCAAATCGAGGGGCCAATGAAACCTTGTCTTTGAAGATTGTCCCAGGTTAAGATCTTGTTCTGAGGTAGAAGCTAGAGGAATGTAGAGATTTTGGGCCAAAGTTTTGATTTCCATATTGTTGTCCAGATGTCGTCTTTTTGAAGATTTTGGAATTTCTCCTGTAGAGTGTACCCCTCTTTGAGAGTGAAGCTACCATGAGGTGTGTATCCCCATCTGAGAATGTCTTGGTCTGTGATTTTCCGGATTCGTCGTTGGGAAGTTGCTTGTTTCCAGTGTTGTAGGTCACAGTCCATTGCAACTTGGAGTTCCTGATGGGTTGATTTCTAGCTTCACAAGGGAGAGTTACTAGGGGTATCTGTCCACAAGTCTACCACTTTGAGAGTGGCAAGATCTTGAATGTGATTTGCATAGGATTGTAGATTTGCTTCCAGTTGTAGGGGTGGCATTTGCTGCTAGGAAGCCATCTAGAATAGGGCATTTTGGCCATTGCAAACTTCCCAGAAAGCATGTTCTTGAATGAGTGGCTGATTTTTCCAGGCCACATTCCAGATGTTGGAGCCTTGAATTTTCTCCTGCATTCTTATAAGATGGCTTTGATGCATATTTGAATTTCCGGAGTTTGGCCCAGATTTCTGTTGGAGTTTTGAGCCATCTCCACCAAATTCTTGCTCCCATAGTGTTGTTTAATTTTCCAGGATCCCGAAGGCCCATCCCACCTGAAGATTTGGGATTGCATATCTTGTCCCAACTGACTAGGGCCCATTTTTTTTCGAGTTGTGTCCATGCCATAGAAATTTTCTTTGCAAATTCCTTATTTTCTTTATGATAGATTAGGGGGCAGCTAGGGCTGAGAAGAGGTAAGAAGGAATGGCTTGAAGGATTGACTTTAAGAGAACGATTCTGGCTGGAAGGTTGAGGGAACGAAAGGTCCAGTTGCTGAGACGATTGGAGATGGAGAGTAGGAGAGAGTCCCAGGAGATGTTTCTAGCCGTTGAGTCAAAAAGAGGGAGTCCCAGATAGCGAGAGGGCAGAGTGCAGACAGGGGTGTTCAAAAGTTGAGAAAGGTGTTGCTGGATTGCTTCAGGAGTATTAAAAAAGAAGAGTTGGGACTTAGCTAGATTAAAGGTGGTGTCGAAGGCTTCACTGAAATCAGAGAGGATGGAACTTAGTTTATTTTCTTCTTGCGCAGTGGGGGTGTTCATTAGCAACGTGTCATCTACAAATTGGTTGTGGGAGGCTGCCGATTGTAACCCATGAAGAGGGAGGACTTGGAGGGAGCCATTCTGAATTGAAGCCTTGATATAGCATCCTAGGCCCTCAACCATGATGACAAATAGGAAGGGGGAAAGAGGGTCTCCTTGCCTTATTCCACTTGTGGGGGAAAAGGGTTGAGAGGGGACTCCATTGATGAGGATTGAGAAAAAGGTTGAGGAAATGAGGTTCATTATCCAAGAGATCCAATCCTTGTTGAAATTGAAAGCTGAAAGAAGAGCTTTCATGTACTGCCAACTTAATTTGTCAAAAGATTTTGAAAGGTCAAGTTTTAGAAGCATACCTGGAGTACGGGTGTTTTTGGGCGAGTGAATGATTTCATGGACAAGTATTACGCTATCCATGATTTGCCTTCCTTCAACATAACTCGATTGCTCCTTGGAAATGATGAAGGGGAGTATTGGCTTGAGTCTTAGAGCCATGACCTTGGAGATGATTTTATAGATCACATTGCAGAGTGCTATGGGTTTGAAATTCTCCGGGTTTGTTACTCTTTCTTATTTGGGTATTAGGGTGAGGAAAGTGGCATTTAGTGCTAGGAGAACTTTGCCTGAGCTGTGAGATTCCTCCACCAGCTGCCACACTTCTTCCCTGAGCATTGGCCAACAGGAGTGGAAGAAGCCAGTGGTGAAGCCATCTGGGCCTGGAGCTTTGCCTATGGGCAGATCTTGAATAATCTAATCCACTTTTGCTTGCGTTATTGATGTCATGAGAGCCTCATTATGTTCCTGGGTGATAATAGTTGGAATATTTTGGGTCACCCGCTCAATTGCTAAGGTACGGTCCACCGTTGGTTCTGAGAGGAGATCCTTGTATAAGTTTGACAACTCATGCGATATTTCTTGATGAGTTAACAAGGTATTTCCTTATGAGTCTTCCAACTTTGTAATGCAATTGATTAGGTGTCTGTGGATCGTGGACCAGTGGAAGAATTTGGTGTTTTTCTCTCTCTCATTGAGCCATTGAACCCGAGATTTCTGTCTCCATAGGATTTCTTCCTGCTTGTATCTTTCTTCCAGTTGCCTTTTGATTTCATTCTCCTCCTGCTGCTGAGTGATTGTGTGTCCTGAGAGAATGAATTTCCCCTGAAGGTCCTCTATTTTTTGTTCCAACAGTTTCCTTTCCTGGAAGATGTTCCCGAAGACTTCTTTGTTCCATTTGCACACTTGTTGTTTAAAGTATTTGAGATTTTGTTGGAAGCAATACATTTTAGTACCCTTCTGTATTTCCGTTGTGCTCCACTAGTGACGAGATAGCTCCTGGAAGTCTGGATAGGCGAGCCAAAAATTTTCAAATCTGAAGGGTTTTAACTTGGGGGTGGCGATAATGTCAATCCATAGTTGAATCGGTCAGTGGTCCGAGCTTGTCTTCGAGAGGATGTTGGAATCTACTAGGGGACCTTCCAAAAGGAGAGTTTCTGAGAGGAGAAAGCGATCTAGCCTGCATGTTATTTGTTGATGACCTGATCTTTTGTTGGTCCAGGTGTAGGTGCCATTTCCATTCTCTATGTCTACCAATCTAAGGTTCTCTATGAGTTCCTGGAATTTTATGTTGTCCTGCTCCAGGCGTTTTCCCCCCCCTCTTTTCTCCTCCAGCGTGAGAATCATATTGAAGTCACCCCCTACTATCCATCATTTTCCGTCAGCTAGGGAACCTAGGTAAGCCAGGCTCTAAAGAAAGAGGTCTTTGTCTTGGATGTTTTACGGTCCATAAGCGTTTGTAATCATTTCCTCCTTGTCTGAACCTATGGCTCTGTAGTGCGTTGTGATGGTTTTTGGAGTGGAGAAGCCTTGATCTAGGATGACTGTAGCAAGGTTCCAGAGGATGGCCAGGCCTCCTAAATCCCCCTTTGAGTCTGTTTGATAGGAGTCACATTTACACCAACATCTTTTGAGGATGTCTTCTGCAGTTTTCCTTGCACATTTTGTCTCTTGTATCAGGAGTATATGAGGGCCTTCCATTTTGATGCAATTTTGGAGAATCCTTTGCTTGGATCTTCCATTTAGGCCTCTAATATTCCAGGTGAGGATCTTCATAGTTAACAGTTTGGTGCGTGGGAGAAGGAGCTCTCTCAGAGCTTGTGAATCTGTCTCGAGTTGATCATATAGTTTCATGCCTCCTTTATTAGCTGGTGAGACGATTTTATACCCCGTCGTTTGTTTTCTTTTGGGTGTTTTCTTGGATTTGGGTTTAGGTCTATGTTGATCCCTAGCCTGGATGTAGCCCCTGTTGATGAATCCATAAATACCTTGTGAACTTTCCTGAGTTGGTCCTCTGGTAAGGTTTGGAGATCCTTCTTGTTGAGTGCCTCTTCTAGCCTATCTAGGTCGATTTCTGCTAGGTCCTGCTCATCCATTTCCATGACTGTGTTTTCTTCTCTTTCTAGTTCTTTTCTTGAGGTTGGGTGAGTCCGTGGGTCTGCTTGGTTTACTGGGTTCTGATGTCTTTGTGACGACTGATCTTCCTTATGCTTGCTGGGATCTTTCCTCACAGTCTTGTGGGGGTTTTCCACCTCTTTTGTCTCTGGAAGGCGGTTAAGGGCTTCAAATGATTTGTTATTCGGGTTCTTTTTTCCATTGACGGTTGTGGGTTTCTTTTAAGCTTGTCTTCTTCGGTTTTGAACCTGGGTGAAACCTTCCTTTGGTTTCTCTTTAGCTTCCTTCTTGAGGGGGGCATTTAGAGGGCAATCTCTGGAAAGGTGCCCATGTTCATGGCATTTCCTACATCTGAAAGGGATGTGTTCATAGTCTATGGTTTGGGCCCATTCCTCATCTTGGTATTCTAGGGTAACTGTGCTTGGTAGAGATTTGGAGATGTTCATATAGACACATATCCTTGTGTAAGAGGTGTATTTTCTCTGTTTTGTGGCTTCAGAAGATTTGACGTATTTTCCCAAGGTATTACCTATGCCCATTAAAATTTCCTCTAACCAAAACTCTTGAGCTAGGGAATATAGGCAGATCCATACCGATGCGTAGGCGAAGTTTTCCTTTTCTTAGCAGAAGCGATCTGTCTAGAATTGCAAATAAAGGCCAACAGAGTTGTAGAAATACGGTCCTCCTTCAAAGATCCAGTCCTTGTCCTCCAGGTTGTAGAATATTACTGTAAAGAATCCTTAGGAGCTTAGTTGGAGCTCATAGTCTCCCTTGGGATTCCACCACGCCTTGATCCAACGAGCTAGGTCCTTTTCTGAGGGCTAGAGACCTAGGAATTTGCCTATGAGGGCATGATCCCTCATGAATTGTGTATGCTCCCCTATCCTGGTGGTTTTGATAACGTACCTAAGCGCAACCGGGGCTTGTGGGATACATTTGTCGGGTACCCAAACCCAAGCTAATTTTGGATGCAAGGACTCTGCATCCATATTTGATTCCTTGCTTCCATCCATTTCTTCTTGCAGGTATTGTTCTCGCATGTGCAAAGGCGGTTCAAAGGACGGGCGACGCACTCGAGAGTTCTCTGGGTCGTTTGTTGCGGCGTTACGGTAAGAGGGAGCTTTCACCCCCCACCCCCCGTTTGTTCCCATTTTGTTGTGGTGAACAGAGTCACAGAGCAGAAGAGATCGGCATGTACAGAGGAGGTCAGAGGTGGCCAGGGTAGGAGGGAATCTGGAGCATGAAAACCCTAAACCTTGCAAAGCTAGTTTGTGTTTGACATCTTACCTTATATTTAATTTTAATAAAATTAAATTTTTGTTTTGTTTTTTAAATCAAAATTTTTAGTATAATTTAATATAATTTCATGAAATTTATAAAGAAAATTGTAAAAGTGAAAGAATTTTAATATCATTAATAAAAATAATTATATAGTTTATAATTTTATTTTTTATTTCCTATTTATTTTTATTCACTTTCATCTTTTATTTTAATTATTTTCATTTTTTTTAATATTATTTATCTACTCTATCTTCTCTAAAATATTTTAGAGTGTATTCCTTTCACAATCAATATTACTCTATATTTCTATATAGAGTATTTTCTATATTTTCAACACTTTAAACTTCTTATGCAGTTGTATTTTTCATTTTTATAGTTGCTCACTTTAAGCTTCTTATGCAGCTGTATTTTTCATTTCTATAGGTGCTCATCCTTAATAATAGGTAAAGTGTCTATCTATTTTCCATTTTTATTGTCATTTATCCTTTAAAATAAATAGGTGAAGTGTCCATCTATTTTCCATTTTTATTGTCATTTATCCTTTAAAATAAATAGGTGAAGTGTCCATCTATTTTCCATCTTTATTGTTGTTCATCCTTAAAAATAAGTGAAGTGCCCATTTAAAATATTGGAAAAAAATATTTTACACATAAGCTTCAACACATATATTTATAATATGTTGAATTTTTTAAATATATATTTTTAATAAATATTAAAAATTAATTAATATTTATAAATTTTAAATTTAATATTTTTTTTATTTAAATAAATAAAAAGATAAATTTATATAAGTTTTATTTTATTTTTTTATATTTCTCACTAATTTTAAATTTTTCCTTTTATTATGAATTTTGACACGAAATATTTATCAATCAAATTAACTTTTTTTTATTGTGAACTTTTTTTATTGTAAAGTATTTATCAATCAAATTAATCTTTTTTTTTATTGTAAACTTTTTTATTGTAAATTTTTAAAAGCATTTACCAATCAAAGTAACCTTTTATGAATTTTGACACTAAATATTTAAAAATCAAATTAACCTTTTTTTTATTGTGAACTTTTTTTATTATAAAGTATTTATCAATCAAATTAATCTTTTTTTTATTGTGAACTTTTTTTATTGTAAATTTTTAAAAGCATTTACCAATCAAAGTAACCTTTTTTAATTGTGAATTTCGACATTAGAGCATTTACCATTCAAGTTAACCTATAAGACTGTAAACCTTAAATTAATACCTAAATATAAATATTATCAAAATATTGTATTGATAATACTTTTCACATTTAATTAATGTAAATCCGTTTTAATCTATAATTTATTAAACATTAAGAGGGATAATCAAAGGTTAAACTTCTCATTATTAAATATGTAAAGTTAAAACAAATTTATAATAAACTTCATGGGAAGCCTAAGATATATTTTCCCATATTTATGAATGGTATCCCTAATAACCCCATTAAAATAGACTAGTGTGCCTAATCCAAGAAAATTCAACCAGGTAAAGCTAATCACTTGCTCTCTATATATCTATATAACCGTAATTAAAAATAACTTTTTTTTTGACATAATAAATATCAATTTTTTTTAGCATCATCCAATGTAACAAATCTCTTGCACCCAAGAAGTTATATAGTGCACTTGCTTATCTAAGTACAACAATAATTCTCTTTATAAGATAATATTGCTTTAATTTATTTCAATTAGTATATTTTGAAGGCAAATTAAGTGCCCCAATATCAATATTATCAGGAGGGTTAGGAAAAATTATCCATAATGATGAGATGGCATGTGCAAGTTTCTCTTAAGTCAAGTTGGAGTTGAAAGTAACACCTTGAGTAAGTCATATAAGAATATAATAGATATGTGTTTGGTGTTCTCCATACTTGAGAATTTGGATTTTAAAAGGTATCAAAATTGAGTAGAATTATTTATGGCTAGGTTTTATATTTGCAATGTTATTATGGAATGAATGAGTTGTTTTAGTGACTACATTTTGGTTATTGGTGTATTTTTAAGGTAAATGAGTTGTGTTGGTAGTTAATGTTGGCTAATGGTGTTGTTGGGAGTGTAAATACGCAGTGACAAGTATTCGTGTTTATCATTTTGAGCATAAATCATGAGGCTATTGATAGCCTTATTGGCCATTAATGTTCTAAAGAACTAATATGAGTTGCGTAGATAGACAGGTTTGCCGCAAATGATGTTAAGAGCATAGATCAATGGTGTTAGTAGTCACATTGGCTATAAACAAGTTGTATTGGTAGCCTTCATGTACATTGGTGTTATTGAGTGCAGATATGAACTATGTTGGTAGTCATGTTAGTCATTGGCGTTGTTAAAATTAAATATGATTTTTTTTTCAATCTTATATGTGTTGGGGTGGGAGCAAGATGAAAATAACTCGATACTTCAACCATCAAGACACAAGACTTGCTCTAATGTGTGTCAATTGTTGGAAAGAGGAGGATAAATTACACCCTATTCAAAAATACTTACTTCATTCATTAATACCAAGACAAACTTATCTTATTCACATAAGCTTATTATACTCCACTCATTTTGAGAAAAAGACTTATACCATGTGTTGTGTGATCCGGATTTATGTAGGAACACAATGAAATACAGAAATACACATAAACGCAGAGATGCAGCGGAAATAAGACTTCATTTCATTAATAACAAAATGACTGAAATATGCTTACAAACAGAATGTAAATAAACTAGCTAAGGCGCTGGTAGCTTATCTCTGAGAAGAGATGTGGCTGC
>JZKD02S1672869.1:596852-608795 GCA_000966675.3 Picea glauca | reverse complement strand
AAATGGCCCCGGAAGTTAAAACCTGCTAAAAATAGTAAATTGTCAAAATTGCCAGAAAACTGTTTTGAGCCAGTCGGAAAAGGTGGGTGGCCACCGATATCCACTTGGATCATTGTGTGACCTAATAAATACATCCAACCTATATAATATTGTGTAATATAATAAATACATCAACCTATATAATAATATTGTGTAATCTAATAAATACATCAACCTATATAATAGGTTAACTATGACATAAATATATTTTAAGGATATACAACCTATTTAATAGAATAGGTACATCCAACCTATATAATAATATTGTGTAATCTAATAAATACATCAACCTATATAATAGTTGACATAAATGTATTTTAAGGATATACAACATATTTAATAGAATACAAATGTATCAATGAATTTGCTAAGTACAATACAATTTTCAATGTTCTTCCTCTTATAAAAGATACATATTATATCAATTCACACAATTCAATGTAATTGATGCCCAAGCAATGTAGTTGAGGTTGTGTTGGAACGCATAATGTAATACAATTTTCAATGTTCTTCCTCTTATAAAAGATACATATTATATCAATTCACACAATTCAATGTAATTGATGCCCAAGCAATGTAGTTGAGGTTGTGTTGGAACGCATAATGTAATTGATGCCCAAGAAATGTCAAGAAATGTAGTTGAGGTTGTGTTGGAACGCATGTTGAAGTTTGTGTTCGGTGAATCCTTCCACAAATCGAACGGACAAAAAAGTGTGGAGTGGATGAGGAGTCATCATTTCACTTCACATCACGTCACTGTTAACAAAGAATGTTGTCCAACTTTTGGAAGACGATGATGGGATGACTAATCGAGATTGTTGTGGACTTCCTTTGTTGATGCGTTCTACCCCGTATCCCTTCCGGCCGGGCTGGCTGTTCTCACTTTCTTTTTCTTTTTCGTGCGCATTTTCTTGGCGCATGCTCTTTCTCCTTTGAAGTAACTGGACAAGAGGGAAGAGGAATGCTGTTCGAGGACTGTATCTAATCTTTTTTTGTTCCGCAAACCCTTTCTAAACTTCCTTTGTTGATGTTGACTCCATGGCTACATGGTCTTCATGCATGGCTTTCTCCTAAAGTTATATTTGCATCTTACAAATTAATTTGATTTAAATATCTATGATCTCTTGTTGCATTGATCTCAAGCCGACTTAAAAGTGGAATAAAGCATTGATCTCAAGACGACTTAAAAGTGGAATAAATATATGACTAATGCAATCACATTAAAAAAGAAGTTCAAACCTTTCAAGTATGTGTACACAGTTTTGAAGGTGCAAAGTTGTACCGAATGTATTTATTGGTTCCAAACAGACTTCTTTAAACCTTCAATATGATTAAGGCAAACATTGACCACTATCCCTACATTTATATGCAACTTTGGTGGAGACACAAGGGCCCAACAAGTAACTCAGAGGCAAAAGGGGCAGTTTTTGGATTGCAGGTAACTTCCAATGTTGTCCCGTGAGTCCAGCGCGATTGGTAAAGACAGGACCTTCCTCCAAGTGTTGGGAGGAGGTCTCGAGGTCAAACCCTGCTGGGTYTCCGGGACGAAATTTGTAATGGCTGTTGTGTTAGACTGAATACAGTGAATGTAAATGATATATATCTCTAATATATATCGAGATAATTTCTCGTTGAAAAAAAAGGTAACCTCCAATGTCAGAAACCATACCCATCCTACAATAAAATGATGAAACAATGCTACTAGGAAAGCTGAGTATTCCGTAAGTGAAAATTCTGAAGAAAATCTTGGGGAAGTACCTTTTTGCCTCAATAGACGAGTTGAATATTTGCTAAATGGTTTTAATAGAAGGCACATTAAAATCTACAATTTTATGGGATTTCAGAAGCTGACTTCCTGGCTGTTCACTTTGGAATTCCCCTCTTTTCTAAGAAGTTAAAACTGAGAGGCTGGAAAAGGATTTTGAATAGGCTTAAGGGGAGGATGGAGAGTTGGAGCCTTTGGTGGGATTCAAATGAGAAGGTCATTACTGTCAGCCCTTCAAATTTATCAATATTAAATTTTGGCAGCTCCATCGATGATTCTAAGAGAAATGAAAAACATAATGAGGAAATTTTATTGAGCGGATCAAAAGCAATCTGAAAAGAGCCACATTCAATTGGGACAGAATCTGTAGAAGTAAGCAGCGGGAGGGGAAGTTGAAATTAGATCCTTAATAGTTTTGAATGATGTACTAGGTGCAAATGTTTTTGGAGAATGTGTAAGGAGGATTGGCATCTCTATAACTCAATTTAAATTTCTAAACACCGACAAAGCAATTCACAAAAAGGAATTCCCAGAGTAAGTAACTTCCAAGAAGATTGGCACAGAAGTTTGGTAAAAGAGAAGACAGAGTATGACAATTATTACAGGTCATCATGAGTAGACATCTCATTAGATGTAGCCAAGAATTTGAGCACCATAATAAAAAGAAAGCTGTTGATTTCAGTAAAGGGTAGAGGAATCCATCCGATCTTGGCAAATTGATTGGACAGCCTTGAATAGAGATCTGACAAGAAATCCGTTTCAAAGAATATCTAGGCAATATAGGAGTCTATACAAAAAAGGACTACTAATGTACTCTGTCAAGCTTCATGAAGAAATGCTGAGGATACAGTCAAGGAGGGCTATTATATAGCCCTAATTGAGAAAGAACCCAAGAAACAAAGAACCAATGTTACACAGGGACATTCTACCCTGGGTGGGTGCACCCCTCATGCTTCCGGTATGGGGAAGCTTCATGTGGGACGTTTTCCCTCGCCCCCCTTGTGGGGAAATCCAAGGCCCTACTTGAGCAAGAAACCAAGAAACAAAGAACCAATGTTACACAGGGACATTCTCCCCTGGGTGGGTGCACCCCTCATGCTTCCGGTATGGGGAAGCTTCATGTGGGACATTTCCCCTCCCCCCCTTGTGGAGAAATCCAAGGAGACACAGTGTGAAACATGTCCCCAAAAATGTGAGATGTTTTCCCTACGTGGAGGATGCCTGGGCGGTCCCTCCTCCACCCACAAATTATCCTTCGGCCTATGAAAAGGTCATTAAAAATTACAAAGAGAAATACAATGTTGGGTTTGGTACAACTTACATGCTAACGTGAAAATTCATTTCATGCTTTCATTGTTCATGTTTGTGACTTGTCATTGCTTTTCAATGTTCATATATTTAAGTTTTATTTTGTTAGGATTTTGCAGGGTCCCTTATGTCAAGGACCCCAACATTTCCTAAAATTTAGGGGTGTCTCACATGCCCCCTGATGCATTTCTCCTAAAATTTAGGGGTGTCTCACATGCCCCCCTATGCATTTCTACGTTCCTGCATCCCCCATCCCATAAACTTGGTGGAACCTTGCAAAGAACAGGTTGTGGAATAAGATTTGGCAGCCAAAAGGTCTCACCAGAAATTGCAACCTTTACATTGCTTACATGCTACAACAAGATTTTGACTTGGCATATTCTGATGAAGAGAGGCTTTGAAGGGCCAATTATATGCTGTCTGTGTAGGTAAGTTGAGGATACAATTAATTATCTATTCCCAGTGTCAGGTTTCATCCTAGAAGCAAGCTCGCATTTCACTAAAAGGGTGCAAATGGTGGAAAAAGTGGAGCAGATTAGGGATCTGTTCTGGAAAACAGAAGTTGCTAAGCAGAACTTAGAAGAGGTATCCTCAACTCTTTACAAGCAATTTTGTCAAGCTTTACTTGCTTGGGAATTTGGTTGTTCAAAATTCAAGATCTTTAGAAATTACGACATTAGAGTTCAACAAGTCTGAAATTGCATATATAATATTCAGTTAGGGAAACCTTGCAGGCCAATATAAGCAGGGCAGAAATAGAGGCCAACTAATGCGTAAGGACTAGGAAATAATGTCTAGCTGGAACCTAAAGTAAGTTATTGCAAATCATAAGAGAAACCTCACTGTTGAAAGGCAAGCAACGAGTGACCAGTGATGAGTATTGGATAGCTAGTGCTGAGTATTAGATGGCTGTTACCTTGTTAATTCCTTGAGGATGGTTGTGCTTAAAATTTGGCAGGAAAGCTAAAGATAATCAGAAAAAGGTTGGAGGGGAGGTGTTCTTGACAATGAGAAGCAGGTTAGTTCTTGTAATGTCACCCAACGTAACTGAGGAACATTATTATGCAGAATACACATAAAATCGAAAAGTTTCTTGCTAATTCATTTCCTGTAGCTTACCAACTATAAATTATGCAAAGATTTAAATGGATTCCAATGGCCATAATTAAATGCATCTACAACATTCCAAATGAACATGAATACAGTTAATAAATCATCTACAACAACACATAAAACCATTCCTATACACAGGGTAAAATGCACAGCCACGAACTCATAAGATAACTCAGAAAAATAGATAAACACTTATCTTTTTAAAAGAAAGTTTGTGCAACCAGTTGCTTCGAAAGGATGTTCCACCCAACCATAGACTTGTTGTTCCAAATCTCAACAACAAGTCACCCCCGAGTTGAGGCTAGGAATCCACAAAAGAAGGGTGCCTCTCACAATCCACTCACAACCCACTGGTATTCTCCTACAACTATCTCGAATTCCTCTAGCTCTCTTCCTCTTGACTTGCCCAACCCAAGGAATTCCTCCAACTCTCTTCCTCTTGACCTGCCCATTCGTTTACCAGGGTCTCTCTGGCTCAGGTAACCAAGAATCTCTCCGCTGGGAACTCAAGGGATCTCACTGCTAGGAGAACTACCAACAACCAACAACAAACACTTGTTGTTACAATGCAACTCACTCAAGAGTTCACTGTTCAGGCCTGACAACCTGGCTCTTCAATTTCCAGCTCCAAAACACTCTAACATGCTCCAGAATTCGCCCAACCTTCCTGCTTTAGCTCCCGTGCTCTTTTTCATGTTCTCCCCTTATTGTTCATGCAAAAATTGAATATGAAAATATGCCTATTTTACCCATACGAATTTCTTCTATTTTCCCAAGACAGTTGATTGCTCACTCTGTCAAATGTTGATTGTACTTCAGCCCCATACTTCCAATAACTATGGGATGTGACTCTCACACCCACCCTCTTACATCAATTTAATGATTGGGCTCTCATACACTCAAACAAAAATAGAAGGTTTCCCCAAATGATAATAAAATTCAGAAATATGGGTTTGAATTAATACCCATAAACCATTTCTCCCTTGGGACCCTCTTAGACACTCCCTAGGCATCCCCCCTCTCTTGTGGATTAATCAGCCCCCATCTCCGTCCATATTCCTAGCAGCTGGCATCACATTATATTTATTAAAATTCAGAAAATACATTTCACATATTACATCGCTTGGCCATGGCCACATTCATATCTACATTATGCATTAATTAAACTAGGTATTAAAGTGGGGATGTTACAATTCTTACTTATGCCTTAGGAAATGACAAGGCCGCTAATAATGAAGCAGAGCTTACAAATTCTCACTCTGGCATTCACTGCAGCTAGACTAAATATGAGCAATCTTTTAGTTTTGGGGGAACCGATGCTAGTACCTGAATTGATTACTAAGAACTGCATCACAAATTGGAAGCTCTAGGACGTACTTGATAAAAGTAAAGAGTTAATCATTCTTTACAGAAGTCAAGTTTATGCATATCAAAAGGAGCAAGAATAGGTTGGCACAAAAAATAGCGAATGAAAGTTTTAATCTAGGGGCAACTAAGTTAAAATTAATGACTTTCAAGGATCAGATTGAGGAGGACTGGAATATTAAAATTAGAAGAATGCTAACAATAAGTCGAGGTAAGATTATGGGATCACTCATCCAAGAATAAAACCTGTTTACTTGAGGCCCATTATTGAGACACGATCACAAGACAACGTGAAAGTGAGGCTGACACTGGCACCCTAAAGGTCTCTTTGTAAACTTATGGATACCAAAAAAAAGGGTGTTGTTGCCAAGTGCATTGTTGTTTATGTTGTGAAATTAGTCCAGCTGGAAGTATGGATACTCCCTATGCATGACGACCACTAAGGAGGTGAGGAGACCAGGGGGTGGCTCAGAGGAAGAAACTGCAAGGGTGATGGAAAAAGTGAGAAGACTGGGAAAAAACCTGCAACTCGTGGGCACTCAAAGGTAAAGTCAGAGTCATTCCAGGACCCAAAGAAAAAAAAACTTTTTAGCTAAAGAGTGTTGAAATGGGCTGAGACAATCTTGTCAGAGTTTGGCAAGGAGAACAACATGTATGTGGACATTATCGATCCTCTATGGAAATGCAACGAAGTTGGGAACCAAAGTCTATGATATATCATATTTCTAAGGAGAAATGGTTGCTAAAGGAAACTAAAATAATCCAAAACATCCAAACTGAGAAGTAGGGAGTGAAGCTAGATAAAATTATGGTGAAGGTTTAGGAGATTGAGACAAAGTCAACCTCCTCAACGCACAGCATTAGGCCAATAAGGGAGGAACAGCATGGGATGCTCCATGATTTTTTCAAGTTGGTGGAAAAGATTTCCCAACTCAAAAACAGGTATCCACAAGCAGAGAAATGTGGCTGGTTAGGCTAGGTGGATTTGGATATGGTGATTGCAATAAGACAATTTTGGGGCAATCATTGGTTTGAGATCATAGGCCCAGGTGAGGAAAATTGTTTGGATATATATATATATATATATATATATAAAAGGTCTGCTCCTATCCTAAATTGCCCATTTCATTTTTCCAAATTTCTGACATTTCCGCACTTTTTGCTGTTCAAAACACTGCATGTAAACGACAGACTGTTATAAGGAGTAAAACTTGTGCAACTTTGGTGGAGAGGAATGGGCAGCCTTGGTAGGATTCTCTAAGATTCAGGACTGAAAAAGCCAACGAGTTACATTCTTCCTTGTATTGAATGTTTCTTATTGTGATTCATAGTAGTCTCTATGCAGATATTAAAAGAACATGAGATGGGACTGATACAGAGGTTTTCAAGGTCAGGTATATCTTCCATGGCACAAGGATACATACGCTTCTCAATGGCAGTGAGATCAATTGAAATATGAAAAACAATCTATGAAAGTGAGTTGGAAACACTAAACCGAACAACCTTTTCACAGGAATGCATAACAATTCATCAGAAAGCAGACATAAAATATGCTTCTTGAATGTGTCTGTAATATTACCAAATCAGTTGAAAATCATAGCCCGGATGCAGCCTCTCCTCCTTGAAAGGAGGACTGAACAATATTTATTATTTAGAAAAGGAACTGAGCAATTAAATTTCCTTCTCCCATTGTAAACTTTCTACAAGAAACTAGATCGGTCACTCAGCTTACCTCGAATACAGTCTGTGAAGCTTGAGCATAAAATAACTTATATCAGGATAGAAAGAAATATTAAATGTTTGAAAGGATGCAAGCCAGATCCCAAACAAAGAAAATACATTTGTCCTCGAGGAAATAAGTATGACAGCTACCCCTGTAAATTTTCTCCTCCTCTATGAGTGTTGTGCAATAGCGCTCCCTTCACAATGCGAATTTCCTACTGGTTCTTTGTCAATCTCCTCCACAAATTCGAATCCATGTCTATTGTCATCACTACCATTCTCAAAAACTCTTTCCTTGCGGCCGCAGCACCCAGAACGCTCATGAACTTTATGCTGTTTCAGACTTACCTCCTCTTCACTTTCCCCTGGTTTTGTCAGGAAAAACTCAGAATTCTCCTTCCAGACCTCGCCATTGGTATAAACTTCCTTTTTCCAAATAGCAACTGATAATTTGATTTCATCTATGATATATTCACAGGCTTCAAGAGCATCTCTCCTGTGGACAGAGGACACTGCAATAAAAACACTTTCTTCGCCAACAGGTACAACGCCGAGACGATGCGCCACTGCAAGTCTCATTAATTTCCATCGGTTTCTAGCTGCAAAGCATATTGCTTTCAGCTGTTTTAGGGCCATGGGAATATAAGCCTCATATCTAAGCTCCAGAACCTGTTTATCCTCAAACGTATTCCTTGTTGTTCCAATGAAGGTCGCTATTGCTCCAGCTGCTGGATTCCTCACTGAATCCGTATATTTTTTAATATCCAAGTGAGTCTCGTCAACTATTTCAACAAAATCTTGTTCTCCTTCAGCCATTTTTTCAAGGAGTAAAATACAATGATTTTATATGACTTCACACCACGAAGTAGCTAAGCTAAGCCTTAAGAGCCTTCTCAGCACAATTTACACAACCTACAGGAATAACCACAAAATCGTTTTCCCGGAAGCTGACATTAAATATTCTCAACAGTTTAGGTTTCAACTATTAAGGAGCCACTTATACCAATCTTCTAAAGTTCTCACCAAAAAATCGCTGAACCTTAAGAATCTCCGCAGCACAATTTACACTAGGTCTGTAAGAATAACCACAATACCAATTTCCTAGAACCTGACATTAAATTTTCTCAATATTTGCTTCGAACTAAAAAAACATAAAAACTAAATCATGTGTTTATCCGCGGAAAGAGTTGAGTGGGAGAAATTGTCAGTCAGAGTAAAAAGGATAAAATAAGACGAGTATAAAAATAAATCATGTATTTATCCGCGGAAGAGTCGAGGGACAAATTGTCAGCCAGAGGAACAATTGAAAGATTAAGACGAGTAATTCTCCCTCTAAAATAGACAAAATATTTTCTAGCTTACGACGATAAACGCTCAGATGAAATCATGCAAATATTAAAAGAAAAACAATGGTTCATGTGAAATCATTCAAAGAAACTGTAGATAATACAGAGAGAACTGTTACTCTATAGAGAACAATTCTCTCGGGAAAATGGAAAGTATGAAGATGCTTTATTTATTTAAACTAAAAGCTGTTAAAGCTATTAAAGTCTTTAAACTAAAGACTCGATTATTTTCCGTCAATCCAAATACAAATATTTAAAGACACTTAGCCTTAATGGTTAAAGCTATTCTCTGTTTCAAATATAAGCCCAATTTTTTTTCCCATCAATCCAAATACTAAAATTTAAAGACACCAAAATTTAAATGCTTTTAGCGTATAAAACAAGCAGAATAATAGTATATAAAGGTTTAAAAAAGAAAGGTAGAAGTGTCACAATATTTCGTGAACGGGAGTGAAAATAAAAAGGAAGGGCAATGTACAAGAGATTCCAGATTCGCCGCCGTGCAAATACAAAGAAAGAGCTCATGAGAAACAGCAAAGGTCAAAAAAAAAAATGTTTAAAAAAGAAAATTTCCACCGCAGAAGATAAAACATATCATCGAATTCTTTTTCGAAAAGAATAATACGACCTAATATATTTTTTCACAGAAAAGTTTCTGGCCCAAATCCTAAGTAACGTGCATTTATTTCCGTTAAATAACCATGCAGAACATACCGAATGGAGGATATTTGAATGCTTAAGGTGCATTCTGTCCAGAGAATTACTGCACAATAAAACAAAACCTGTGCAGATCGAGGCGTTCTTTGTCGTTCTGAAGGGATGTCACGCGCCCTATGATGCGAGTTGGAGATTTCGCCAATTCAGCGCCTCTGTGAAGCTTTTCTTAGATTCCACATTCGAGGACGAAGGATAATAGAATTTTGCTTCTTTCCACAAACGAGGACGAAGGATGATAGAATTGTGCCTCTTTCCACAATCGAAGACGAAGTATAATGGATTTTTGCTTCTCTGTCGATTCGTTAGGAAATATTATTTTATTAGAGTTTTTAGGTCGAGGACCAAGTTTTGAAACTGAATAGGGAATGCTCCGACCTTTAGGGTTGTCATGGCGCATATGATTGTTATGGAATATATGAAGGTGGTGGAAAAGGGGATTGCAGTGATCTTTAGGGTTGCGATGTCATGGGGCATACGACCTTTTAAGGTTGTCATGGGTGGTGGAAAGGGTGGAGTTGTTGTCGTTATGATGTGAATAAAGAAGAAACATGGGTTACTCTGAGTGATCATTAATATTTTTGAATGGTTTGGGATTTTTTTTAAATGGCTTGAGTCAGGTCAAAAATTGTTTATCATTCTTGGTTGGGGTAGGTGGCCAATAATGCCCATACTTTCAGTGATCTCAAACTTCTTTGCTTATCTAATGATGAGGTCGATGGTCGCTTCAGTGAGATTGCAATGACAAAGGCCGAGATGGGTTGGGTGGATTTTTGGATCATAGTATAAGGGGCCCATTCCAAAACTCCAAGAACTATTGTAAATTCTCCATTTATATGTGAATTTTTGGTACTCACAGAATGTTTTGCAACAGCGAAGAAGGCTAAACATTCTATGATTTTGACCTTTTCGATTTACCGTCACTAGAATCTGGCCATAAAATCTTTACTGAAATTATAGTTTTGGATTGTTAAAATCGTTGTTTTTAATGTAGAAATTGATTCAACGCCCTCAAATACCTCTACTATAACCTCATTTTGTAATTCCATCACACCCAAAATGATTCTTGTCGAATTCAGGCCAAAAATGTGAGTTTCCCTTCTCATTTATTAAGTGACCGGGAAAGAGTTAATTCGTAGAACATTTAGACTATGGCTTGCAACAATAACTTGGAGAAGGCTCAGTATCAGTAAACACTACCTAATTGTGTTTCTTCCAAGTGAAGTAAAATACATGAACTAACCACCGAGAATAATGAAATTCAAGAGCCCAGGGGAAACAATCACCTAATAGAGCTCAACATTCCATCAAATGGAAGTAGGGATGTATTTTTGACATAAAGTTTGAGCCTAGGCCTATGTAAGCTTAGCTAAGGGACAAATGAGAGATGTTTCAAAGTCTCAATTCATCCACATTGGGAACAATGCGGGTTTTGCACTCCTAAGTATGCTCATCTTTTATTCACTAATTGACTCCCCACAATAAGGAACTATGCAAATATGGCCTTTTGAAACATCCATGTTTCTACTTAAACTTTAAACATCAAAGCTTGTTCAAACGACCTTTTGGTTGATTTGGCAAAGACATTTGTAACCTTGAGCAAACTTATATTTGTTGAAATAATGTAACTGCAAAGTGTATTCTGATTATTATTGATATATTATTCATTGGATCAATCCCCATTGTGGATTGATCATGTCGGCTATTGTAAAAGGACCAAATCCCCTTTTGCGGATTGGTCATAATATAATTGTAATAGGCAAAAGAAGAAGTCCGCCCCAGAATATATCTAAGAGGTCCCAGAATATAATAAAGGTGGTTATAACCACCCAGAAGAAGAAGTCAGCCCTGCCAGTGAAAGGACACTTCAACACATACGAGATTTGTATAAATAAGGAGGCTAGCGCCTCACTTAGACACACACACACACTTGTTCATTGAGAGACAAGTTTTGGAGCTGCAGTTGGAGAAGAGAGAGAGAGAGAGAGAGAGGCGCATCTTTGGGAGAGGACTTTTTGTACTTGTTTGAGTTATCTCTTGGCATTGTATTGGCTATCTATAATAAGGAAGTCAAGGATCATTTTGGCATCATCAGCGCACCTTTTCAGTGGCTAGATCTCCCGGAAAGTGAAACCCTAGTTTCACAAAGTACCAGAAGTATCAGAAAACTAGAGTACCAGAAGTACCAGAAAACTAGAGTACCAGAAGTACCAAAGTACCAGAAAACCAGAAATCCGCAGATCAAGTTTAGAGGAGTAAAAGTTGGATTTTCAGAAATCTGACTACACCAGCTTACTCGCCTCAGCTCAGCGCATCTATCCCCTGGATCAAAATTTCAAAATTTGAAGTTTGAAAAATTAGGGTTTCCTCATAAAACCCTAAGTATCAGTTGCAGTTGCAGTCGTAGTACCAGTTGCAATCACCCTTGAAGTTCTTAAGAGTTGGTAATGATTACAGCTGCTGCCAAATGGAGCCACTACCTGCAAATGCTATCAGAGGTATGTACTCACATATGTTTAAATGGTTAAACTTTAAAGAGTATTTGCAGGAGAAGGGATCTCTTGCCATAGA
>JZKD02S1672869.1:553000-596842 GCA_000966675.3 Picea glauca | reverse complement strand
GACAGAGGACACTGCAATAAAAACACTTTCTTCGCCAACAGGTACAACGCCGAGACGATGCGCCACTGCAAGTCTCATTAATTTCCATCGGTTTCTAGCTGCAAAGCATATTGCTTTCAGCTGTTTTAGGGCCATGGGAATATAAGCCTCATATCTAAGCTCCAGAACCTGTTTATCCTCAAACGTATTCCTTGTTGTTCCAATGAAGGTCGCTATTGCTCCAGCTGCTGGATTCCTCACTGAATCCGTATATTTTTTAATATCCAAGTGAGTCTCGTCAACTATTTCAACAAAATCTTGTTCTCCTTCAGCCATTTTTTCAAGGAGTAAAATACAATGATTTTATATGACTTCACACCACGAAGTAGCTAAGCTAAGCCTTAAGAGCCTTCTCAGCACAATTTACACAACCTACAGGAATAACCACAAAATCGTTTTCCCGGAAGCTGACATTAAATATTCTCAACAGTTTAGGTTTCAACTATTAAGGAGCCACTTATACCAATCTTCTAAAGTTCTCACCAAAAAATCGCTGAACCTTAAGAATCTCCGCAGCACAATTTACACTAGGTCTGTAAGAATAACCACAATACCAATTTCCTAGAACCTGACATTAAATTTTCTCAATATTTGCTTCGAACTAAAAAAACATAAAAACTAAATCATGTGTTTATCCGCGGAAAGAGTTGAGTGGGAGAAATTGTCAGTCAGAGTAAAAAGGATAAAATAAGACGAGTATAAAAATAAATCATGTATTTATCCGCGGAAGAGTCGAGGGACAAATTGTCAGCCAGAGGAACAATTGAAAGATTAAGACGAGTAATTCTCCCTCTAAAATAGACAAAATATTTTCTAGCTTACGACGATAAACGCTCAGATGAAATCATGCAAATATTAAAAGAAAAACAATGGTTCATGTGAAATCATTCAAAGAAACTGTAGATAATACAGAGAGAACTGTTACTCTATAGAGAACAATTCTCTCGGGAAAATGGAAAGTATGAAGATGCTTTATTTATTTAAACTAAAAGCTGTTAAAGCTATTAAAGTCTTTAAACTAAAGACTCGATTATTTTCCGTCAATCCAAATACAAATATTTAAAGACACTTAGCCTTAATGGTTAAAGCTATTCTCTGTTTCAAATATAAGCCCAATTTTTTTTCCCATCAATCCAAATACTAAAATTTAAAGACACCAAAATTTAAATGCTTTTAGCGTATAAAACAAGCAGAATAATAGTATATAAAGGTTTAAAAAAGAAAGGTAGAAGTGTCACAATATTTCGTGAACGGGAGTGAAAATAAAAAGGAAGGGCAATGTACAAGAGATTCCAGATTCGCCGCCGTGCAAATACAAAGAAAGAGCTCATGAGAAACAGCAAAGGTCAAAAAAAAAAATGTTTAAAAAAGAAAATTTCCACCGCAGAAGATAAAACATATCATCGAATTCTTTTTCGAAAAGAATAATACGACCTAATATATTTTTTCACAGAAAAGTTTCTGGCCCAAATCCTAAGTAACGTGCATTTATTTCCGTTAAATAACCATGCAGAACATACCGAATGGAGGATATTTGAATGCTTAAGGTGCATTCTGTCCAGAGAATTACTGCACAATAAAACAAAACCTGTGCAGATCGAGGCGTTCTTTGTCGTTCTGAAGGGATGTCACGCGCCCTATGATGCGAGTTGGAGATTTCGCCAATTCAGCGCCTCTGTGAAGCTTTTCTTAGATTCCACATTCGAGGACGAAGGATAATAGAATTTTGCTTCTTTCCACAAACGAGGACGAAGGATGATAGAATTGTGCCTCTTTCCACAATCGAAGACGAAGTATAATGGATTTTTGCTTCTCTGTCGATTCGTTAGGAAATATTATTTTATTAGAGTTTTTAGGTCGAGGACCAAGTTTTGAAACTGAATAGGGAATGCTCCGACCTTTAGGGTTGTCATGGCGCATATGATTGTTATGGAATATATGAAGGTGGTGGAAAAGGGGATTGCAATGATCTTTAGGGTTGTCATGCGATGTCATGGGGCATACGACCATTTAAGGTTGTCATGGGTGGTGGAAAGGGTGGAGTTGTTGTCGTTATGATGTGAATAAAGAAGAAACATTGGTTACTCGGAGTGATCATTAATATTTTTGAATGGTTTGGGATTTTTTTTAAATGGCTGGAGTCAGGTAAAAAATTGTTTATCATTTTTGGTTGGGGTAGGTGGCCAACAATGCCCATACTTTTAGTGATCTCAAACTTTTTTGCCTATCTAATGATGAGGTCGATGGTCGCTTCAGTGAGATTGCAATGACAAAGGCCGAGATGGGTTGGGTGGATTTTTGGCTCATAGTATAAGGGGCCCATTCCAAAACTCCAAGAACTATTGTAAATTCTCCATTTATATGTGAATTTTTGGTACTCACAGAATGTTTTGCAACACCGAAGAAGGCTAAACATTCTATGATTTTGACCTTTTTGATTTACCATCACTAGAATCTAGCCATAAAATCTTTATTGAAATTATAGTTTTGGATTGTTAAAATCGTTGTTTTTAATGTAGAAATTGATTCAACACCCTCAAATACCTCTACTATAACCTCATTTTGTAATTCCATCAAACCCAAAATGATTCTTGTCGAATTCAGGCCAAAAATGTGAGTTTCCCTTTTCATTTATTAAGTGACCGGGAAAGAGTTAATTTGTAGAACATTTAGACTATGGCTTGCAACAATAACTTGGAGAAGGCTCAGTATCAATAAACACTACCTAATTGTGTTTCTTCCAAGTGAAGTAAAATACATGAACTAACAACCGAGAATAATGAAATTCAAGAGCCCAAGGGAAACAATCTCCTAATAGAGCTCAACATTCCATCAAATGGAAGTAGGGAGATATTTTTGACACAAAGTTTGAGCCTAGGCCCATGTAAGCTTAGCTAAGGGACAAATGAGAGATGTTTCAAAGTCTCAATTCATCCACATTGGGAACAATGTGGGCTTTGCACTCCTAAGTATGCTCATCTTTTATTCACTAATTGACTCCCCACAATAAAGAACTATGCAAATAGGGCCTTTTGAAACATCCATGTTTCTACTTAAACTTTAAACATCAAAGCTTGTTCAAACAACCTTTTGGTTGATTTGGCAAAAAGTCATTTGTAACCTTGAACAAACTTATATTTGTTGAAATAATGTAACTACAAAGTGTATTCTGATTATTATTGATATATTATTCATTGGATCAATCCCCATTGTGGATTGATCATGTCAGCTATTGTAAAAGGACCAAATCCCCTTTTGCGGATTGATCATAATATAATTGTAATAGGCAAAAGAAGAAGTCGACCCCATAATATATCTAAGAGGTCCCAGAATATAATAAAGGTGGTTATAACCACCCAGAAGAAGAAGTCAGCCCTGCCAGTGAAAGGACACTTCCACACGTGCGAGATTTGTATAAATAAGGAGGCTACCACCTCACTTAGACACACACACACTTGTTCATTAAGAGACAAGTTTCGGAGCTGCAGTTGGAGAAGAGAGAGAGAGAGAGAGGTGCATCTTTGGGAGAGGACTTTTTGTACTTGTTTGAGTTATCTCTTGGCATTGTATTGGCTATCTATAATAAGGAAGTTTTGTTGGGTTTTCTTCCCCTAGAGGGTTTCCCAAGATAAATGTTGTGTCTCTTGTGATTGTGTATTTCTCAGTGATCTTGTCTTATGTTGTTGTTATCTATTGAAATGCAAAGAACTATAATAATGGCTTAAACATTAACACGGTATCGGAGCCAAGTTGAAGAGAGCATCTCTCACAAGAGAAAGTGAAAAACGTCACTGTTGTTGTACATGCAAATTAGGGCTTTTGTTGGTGAGGTATTTCAGCCCTAAAACCATCTAGAAAAGTGCGCCCTCTCTCAAGGATCATTTTGGCATCATTAGCGCACCTTTTCAGTGGCTAGATCTCTCGGAAAGTGAAACCCTAGTTTCACAAAGTACCAGAAAACCAGAGTACCAGAAGTACCAAAGTACCAGAGGTACTAGAAAACCAGAAGAACCAGTCCAGAAATCCGCAAATCAAGTTTGGAGGAGTAAAAGTTGGATTACACCAGCTTACTCGCCTCAGCTCAACGCATCTATCCCTTGGATCAAAATTTCAAAATTTGAAGTTTGAAAAATTAGGGTTTCCTCATAAAACCCTAAGTATCAGTTGCAGTTGCAGTCACCCTTGAAGTTCTTAAGAGTTGGTAATGATTACCACTGCTACTAGATGGAGCCACTACCTGCAAATGTTATCAGAGGTATGTACTCACATATGTTTAAATGGTTAAACTTTAAAGAGTATTTGCAGGAGAAGGGATCTCTTGCCATAGATCCAGAAGGATCTCAAGATCCAACACATTCAGAGGAATGATGCAACCCAGGTGTGATTATTCTGATATGCATCTATTTGTTATGACATTATTTTGATCAGTGTTGCATGTTGAAGCTATGATCAAATTATTAGATGGATTAAAATAAAGATCATAGAGTTTATTCTCTAACCTAATCTTCTGTCAAGAGAGTATATTGTCCTAGTACAAAAGATAGGTTGACACTTGTCATCTTGAGTGAAGGAGACTTGGAAGGAAAGTAGCAGCACTCCAGGTTCCAGGAGAAACCTCGTGTGTTAGTTCCAGGTTGTCGTGGAGGAAGGTTTGATCACAACACTATGAGAGTGTTGACCTCATTTCGTATTATATTCCTTACCTTTAAATCTTTACTTCAGACAAGTTACAAATGATAGCTCTAAAGGAGCTATTGTGATGATTGTTCGTGCTATTGCTTTATATTATCAAAAGGATATTACTCTTGCTTGTTGTTTTGTTGACATTGTCTCAGGTCATAGGGAAGCTATAGTGAAGGTTGCAGAAGGCAACTTGCTAAAGGAAAAACCATAAATGAAGCAATCATCATTGGAAAAGAAGAAAATGGCTTGTATAAGCTAAAGGGTCACTCAAAAGCTGCCATGACCCACGCCATTGAGAACCCATGTGAACTTTGGCATAGAAGATTAGCTCACATCACCTACAAGGCAATACCATACGTATGCAAAGTTATCACAGGTCTACCAAAACTCAAAGTTGACCATGAAGGCGTGTGTGATGGATGTGCACAAGGGAAGAACATCAAGAACCCTTTTCCAAAGAGAGACAACAAAGCAGAAGGAGTCCTAGGACTCATTCATTCAGATGTGTATGGCCCAATGCCATTTTCCTCCATTAGTGGGTATGTATACTATGTATCATTTATTGATGATTATTCTTGTAAGACCTGGGTGTATCTTTTGAAATCTAAAGATGAAGTGTTCAACAAATTCAAGGAATTCAAAGCCTTGATAGAGAATCTTTCTGAAAGAAAGATCAAGATACTCAGGTCAGATAATGGAGGAGAATACACCTCAAAAGAGTTTGTGAGCTTCTGCAAAGATGTTGGGATCAAGAGGGAACTCACTACTCCCTGTAATCCTCAACAAAATGGTGTAGCTGAAAGAAAGAACAGAACGATAATGGAAGCTGTGAATACCATGATCCACGATCAAAATCTTTCTATGTGCTTATGGGCAAAAGCAGCAATGACAGTCGTGTATGTGCAAAAACGATTGTCCCATAGTGCACTTGGGTTCAAGACCCTGGAAGAGATGTTCATCGGAAAGAAACCAGAGGTAATCCATCTCAAAATCTTTGGCTACCCAGTATTTATACATAATCCGAAAGAGAAGAGAAACAAGTTGGAACCGTCAAGAAAGAAGGGAATATTCATGGGATACTGTGAGGTCTCCAAAGCCTTCAAAATTTATATACCAAGTCACCGTCATATTGAGATCAACAGGGATGTGACATTTGATGAAGATGCAACACTCAAGAAATCAAGAAGATGCTAGCTTGAAGAAGTATATGAAGAGGAACCCGTAATCCCCAGAATTGCAAAATCAGTGAGGGAGGTTCCTAGAGTTGCAGAACTAGTGAGGGAAGTCGTAACTTCTCCCGATGAGGAAATTCTAGAAGATCACGACATAGTAGAATTTCAAGAATCTCCTCAGATGACGATCTCCCATAAAAGAAAGCCTGCTTGGGCAAGAGAGATTATTCAAGATGGAGAGAAGTATGGTGTTCCCGAAGGAACCACAAGACAGGTAAAGAGACCTAAGCCATTCTCCAGTTATATGGCTTTGATGTGTGATCCCCTAGAGAAAGAGCCTACTTTCTTTGAAGAAGCCATTCAGAAGAAGGAATTGGCAGATGCCATGACCAAAGAGTACCAATCCATAATAAAGAACGATGTATGGGAAATAGTTCCTAGACCGAAGAGCAAGGATGTGGTATCTTTCAAATGGCTCTTCAAAATAAAACATGTTGCTGATGGAAGTATTGAGAAGTATAAAGCAAGATTTGTAACTCGTGGCTTTTCTCAAAAGAAAGGCATTGACTATGAAGAGACATTCGCTCCTGTAGCCAAATACACTTCGATCAGAACCATCATAGCACTTGTAGCTAAGATGAAGTGGAAGTTACACTAGATGGTCGTAAAGACAACTTTCCTAAATGGTGTCATCGAAGAAGAAGTGTATATAGAGAAACCTCAAGGATTTGAAGTTGAAGATAGGAAGTCTCATGTCTGCAAGTTGAATAAGGCTATGTACGGATTGAAGCAAGCCCCTAGAGCTTGGTATGGTCGTATAGACAGTTTCCTGACGAGTTTGGGCTTTACCAAGAGTAAAGCAGATTCTAACCTCTACTTCAAGGTTATGAACGATGAGCCAGTGATATTATTGTTATATGTGGATGACTTATTCTTAACTGGAGAAGAAAAATTCATCATTGAATGTAAGAAGAGACTCGCTTCAGAATTTGAGATGAAAGACCTTGGCCTAATGCATTATTTCTTAGGTCTTGAGATATGACAGAGTCCAGAGAGGATCTTCCTTAACCAAGGGAAGTATGCAGTCGAAATCATGAAGAGCTTCGACATATTAGAGAGCAAGTCCATGAATACACCCATGGCAACGAAGCTGAAGCTACTAGTCAATACTTCGTTAGAATTAATTGATGACATGCTGTATAGACAAATTATTGGATCGTTGATGTACCTGACGAACACCTGACCAAATATTTGTTTTTTCGTGAACACCTGACCAAATATCTGTTTTTTCGTGAACACCTTGAGTCAGTTTCTAGTAGAACCCAGACATGTTCACCTTGTGGCTGCAAAACATGTGATGAGGTACCTTAAGGGTACATTAGATTGTGGTCTCAGTTATGATGAAGATCATGATTTCACATTGAGTGGGTACACTGATTCAGATTGGGCAAGAAGTGTCTCTAACAGGAAAAGCACTTCAGGATGTTGTTTCAGTTTGGGATCAACCATGATCTCGTGGCAGAGTAGGAAGCAATCCAACATTGCTCTTAGCACAACGAAAGCATAATACATTGTTGCATGTTCTGCTAGCTGTGAAGCTATATGGCTTTGAAAGTTACTGACCGACCTATTTGACCTAAAGATGGAAGCAACCATGATCCTATGTGACAACCAGAGCGATGACAGAGAATCTTGTATTCCATGACAGGTCGAAGCACATAGAGATCTGATATCATTACATCTATGACATGGTGCAGAGAGGAGCCATAAAGCTCCAATATGTTAGCACGGATGAGCAGGTTGTTGATGTGATGACCAAGCCTCTATCTTGTGTTAAGTTTGAGCACTTTCGAGATAAGCTTGGTATAGTTCGAAAGGACCTTCCTCGAAAGGGGGAGTAGTTGTTGTGATGAGACATCTCTTGCTTCCAGCTTCATTGTTGTGATGTAAAGCAAGAAGATTTGATGTGACTAGTATTGAGCTTCCAACTTGACAGTTGTGACGTAAAGCCATTTTAGTATCTTGCTTCCAACTTGATGGTTGTGACGTAAAGCAAGACGATGAGATGAGACTAGTACCGTGCTTCCGGATTGACAGTTGTGACGTAAATCCAGTCTAGTATCTTGCTTCCAACCTAATGGTTGTGATGTAAAGCAAGACAATGAGATGAGACTAGTACTGTGCTTCTGGCTTGACAACTATGACGTAAATCCAGTCTAGTATCTTTCTTCGAACTTGATGGTTGTGACGTAAAGAAAGATGATGAGATGAGACTAGTACTGTTCTTCCAGCTTGACAGTTGTGATGTAAAGCCAGTCTAGTATCTTGCTTCCAACCTGATGGTTGTGACGTAGAGAAAGATGATGAGATGAGACTAATACTATGCTTCCAACTTGATAGCTTTGACGTAAATCCAGTCTAGTATCTTGCTTCCAGCTTGATTGCTATGACGTAAAGCAAGATGAGTACCTTGCTTCCAGCTTGACTATTGTGACATAAAGCAAGATGAGTATTGTGCCAATATTATGATGATGAGCCAGCCTCATGTTGTGATAATGATGTATTAGTTTTATACTAATCCATATTGATGTAGATGATGATTGCATTCCTTTGAGAATGACGATGTTGTCGATGAAGAAAACTTCTGATGATTTATAGATACACCAGTCAGTGTTCCAAGATGATATTGATGATGTTGTCCTCCTGATGTTGTTGATGATGCAGACCTCTCTCTCCCATGATGTTGTTAAAGAATACCCTTCTTGTTAAGGGGGAGTGTTGAAATAATGTAACTGCAAAGTGTATTATGATTATTATTGATATATTATTCATTGATCAATCCTCATTGTGGATTGATCATGTCGACTATTGTAAAAGGACCAAATCCCCTTTTGCGGATTGGTCATAATATAATTGTAATAGGAAAAAGAAGAAGTCGGCCCCATAATATATCTAAGAGGCCCCAGAATATAATAAAGGTAGTTATAACCACCTAGAAGAAGAAGTCAGACCTGCCAATGAAAGGACACTTCCACACATGCCAGATTTGTATAAATAAGGAGGATAGCACCTCACTTAGACACACACACACTTGTTCATTAAGAGACAAGTTTCGGAGCTGCAGTTGGAGAAGAGAGAGAGAGAGGCACATCTTTGGGAGAGGACTTTCTGTACTTGTTTGAGTTATCTCTTGGCATTATATTGGCTATCTATAATATAGAAGTTTTGCTGGGTTTTCTTCCCCTAGAGGGTTTCCCAGGATAAATGTTGTGTCTCTTGTGATTGTGTATTTCTCAGTGATCTTGTCTTATGTTGCTGTTATCTATTGAAATGCAAAGAACTATAATAATGGCTTAAACATTAACAATATTTGGTAAACATTGTAGTTTTCTCTCATTTACAATCAAGCCACCAATCATGGAATTTGAAAACATGACTTAAGAGTAAAACTAGCATACCCCTAAACAAGTAAATGTGAATGCCAAAGTAATTCAAGGGAGGTTTTCATAATAATCTTCATAAATTATTGCAATTATATTTATTTTATTTGAGAATTGATCCACTATTTTCTACCATAACTCTCCAATTTAGACTTAACGATTTGAAACATTTTAGAAACTTAGTTATACATAGTGGTATATAATTTTTTAGAAATTACAATTGGTATGAACATGAAAAAAAAATAAAAGTGTTTATAGTAAATAATGAAGAATATAAGGTATATTTTATGTAGTCAAGTTTTGGTTTACAACTTTTTTTTAGCAAGCACTCATAATATCATGTTATGGCATTGAGACATATGTATTTGGTACAATTGAATCTACCACTAATATTGTCTTGATACTTTTAGTGATGATAAGAATGATATTGAATGCATTATATAAATATTAATTTTGGAAATGTAGACATGTGTATATATTAAATCTTAGTTGTAATTACAACATTAAAATTATATGAAATTTTATAATTAAATGATAATATTAAAATTATGTAACTTAACATACAAATAGCTATAAAATAAAATGTTATACTAGAGAGAAAAAAATAGAACACAAATACCAAGGGAATTGTATTTAAATGATGTTATGGGGTGTTGTGTGTGCCCATTAAAACAATAAATGATATAGAAGATAAAGGGAGAAGCCTTGGAGTGGTTAGTCCATGCCTATAGAGCTTGATTGAAATATGATTTAGTTTTGAGCACAATAAAGAGCCTCCTTCCATGCTAGATAAACATAATAAAGAGTCTTCTTCCATGTAATATAAAACATAGTGTTAATAGGACCAAAGTTGTAGGATTAACTCATCTTAGATGACCCAAAAACTTAGTATTTATTGGTCCTAAAAGCATAATATCAATCTTTATTATTGTAGGGGGTGGGGGTGGGGGAAAGGTGTGCATTTAAAAATTCACCAACAATTTGATATACCAGAAGGTGGGGGATGAGGGGGAAAGTGTGCATTTAAAATGTAGAGTCCCTAATAAGTAAAATCGCTCAGAATTAGATAGAGACATGAATAGTTATCTTTTTAGTAGTACATATAAAGCTAGGTATCCCCACACAAATCTCTTTATCTCTTTATAGAAAAATAAACAATATAATCTCAACAAAGATGAGATATTAAATAGGGTTCAAGGAATCTTAAAATTCTCACCTGTTTTTGACATACATGTTATCCCCATTTTGTGGATAACTAAGGAAATTGTGTCTTGAGGCCCTCAGGTTGTAGATATGGAGTGTTGAGAGACTACATGACTAGAAGTGTCCTTTTGCATAGATGGAGACCCCCCTCACCACCATAGATGGTCACAGATTTCTAGATGGCATCCACCACATCAACTGGCTTCCAGAAGGAAGTGGGCCTTGCTCCATGAGGTACAAGTGAGTATTATGGTAAGCATCATTTCAATATTTAATCCATTTAAGTATGTTGTATCTTAGATTGCTCTAGATTTCATGATATATGCTTGGACATTATGCCTTTTTCCCTGCTTCACCTTGGTGGTTAACATTATGCCCTAGTAAGTGGTCTTCCTTGGGGATGCGTTTGCTACTAGGAACTCCCTTGAAAAAATCCATCGTATTGTTCTCGACCATACTTACCACTTTCCATCACTATCCCCCCCATTTTCTTATCTCTTGGGATTTTAGGGTGTTGAAGGCCCAGAGGGATTGATGTTGAGTAAAAGATAAAAGCCTATGTATGAATCTTCTAGATGCTTCACCCAGGGATCTCCCAAGAAAGCAATGAAACACTTATCTTTGAGTAAAGGGGGACCCCCAATGATTTAAAATGCTTAAAAGGTTAGTTGAAGGATAGGAGGTCTCATCACAAGCTGGCCTATCATGTCCATGAATATCTAGTGGTATGACAATACCATCATCTGGTCACCAAGCTAGGGTAATGTCTCTCAGTTGCATGGATGAGAGAAAGGGGGTCTTATCATGAGCCAACCTTCTCATTTACACTATGTGTTTGTGGGTGACATTTCCATTATCTGGACACCAAGCCAGGGCATTGGCCTTCAACTTTTCCTTAAAATTATGAAAGAATAAAAGAATGGCAAATAATGGGCTTGGAAAAAGTGCATTACAGACAAAGGTACCACACACCCTCTACAAAGAAGCCCATGAATGAGACACTACGACCTCTTGTATGCCATGAGCCCTATGCCCATTGAGTCTTGACCCCAACCACCTGACCAAATTTACATGGCTTAGAAAGGGATATCTTGGAAACTTTCCTTGACCTAGGGCAAGATCTACCCAATAGGACACCTCGTCAACCCTCCCATATTCAAGCTTGATAAGTCGCATAATGTCTTTGAGAAATTAATTATTTGATATAGTGATCTTTGATGCACATGCTTAGGTGGCTCATTTATTGATTGGATTCACTTATCATAATGTTATGACTTGAGATCCTTGGAGGTCGTGCTTATTTGTCTTTGCAGGACCTAGTTGGCGAACAGTTTTGGAAGAACAAGCCTAGCTTGGGATTCCTTGGGGATGCAAGCCCACAGGTTGGATGTCATGGGTCCACATGCCGGATCATAGAGATGAATCTTTGGAGACCTAGACGATGATGATGAAGACCTAGCCCACCCATCATGTGCCAAACGATTTTCTTAGGAGAGGCAAAACATCACCCTTAGAGGCTTGACATCTTCTTGGGGGCTAGGGTTTGGTGGTTAGACATGAATGAGTGGACGTTTGTGTGAAGGAAGACCTTGATTGTGGCAAAGAGGACATGGATTGAATACATATGGACTTTGGAGGCTTAGCCATGATGTGACTACCCCAACGACTTGATCAAGAAGACAAAACATCCCCTAAAGGGAAGACGTCACACCCATTTTAGGGTTTTATTTGTGCAAAAGTGAAAATTAGAATGAATTAAATAATATTGTTTGTGTAAAGGGGAAAGATTAGGGTTGTTGACCCTTAATCTTGTGTTTTCCCTAATATTATGTGGACAAACTATGTTAGCAACGTTTTGGATAAATATAGATCTTAAGATCTCATTTGGAATCATAACTCTCCCTCTTGTGAGAAGTACTTGCTCTGAAATTTTCGCTATATTTGGAAAAATGTCTCTCTTGGCTCTTGTTTATGGATATCTCTTGATTTAATGGTTGATGGAAGTGATGCACTAGCCTTGGAAGGCTTCTCTCTTTCTATCATGGTGGATTATCTTAACATTTTTCCTTGAAATTGGTATGGTCTTTACTGTCATGCTATCATTTGTTTCAAGTCAAGGTTATTGTGCTAGAAGCTAGGTGGGAAGTATAAAGGCATACACCCCCACCATAGTATTCATCATTTTATCTTCATGTTATTGGTTAAACAAGGTTTTGCTAAGAGAAGTATATGGGCATACACCCTCTTAGCTTAAACCCTAGCTAGAGAAAGTTTCCTTAGGGAGTAAGAGGGTTTACACCGCCAAGGAGGTAGCTTCTTTAGCTCTTTCTTTGCATGACCCCATTAACCCAATTTTTAAGAGCACTAGTCATTTATTATTGCATTGGAGAAACAAAATCATTGCCTTGGAAAACGTGCTTTTACAAGTTTTGAGTCTCTCTTTTTGGGGAAACATTCCTTGAGCCTTTAGCTCTCTTGCCTCATTGAGGCGTCCTCTTTCTCCCAATAATTTTCTTGCCGCACTAACTTGTTTCCTAAAGCCATAAGGCTGCAAAAAATCCTAACCCTAGACCACTAATATCTCACAAACTAACCCTAAGAAACCCCCCAAACTTCACTCACCTAATCTACTAAACTAGGCACATCTTTTGGGCTATTTTTGGGCACTTGTTGATGGTTAAATTTGTTGTTGTACTTCATCAAATGCTACAACTATAAGGATGATATATTTCTGCAGAAATATACTTTATAAAAACTTTCTTTATTCAGTTTCAAAGTGCTATACTTAGTTCATAATCTATTGTTATTTTCATTGATGATATTTATAGTTAACCTAGTGCTTTTATATGTTGATTTAGATATATTTTGTTGCTGATATAATTGTTGCATAATAGGGACAACAAGATTAACTTGTTGATCCATCTAACAAATTACTTTGCAAGTGGTTTTCCCTTATGTCTCAGGCAGTTATAATCATCCGACAAAGCACTATACCTTGGGGCAGCTTTCCTTGGTCTACAAGTCATCTTCCTTCCCCTCCTCTTCCACTTATTTTTTTGACCTCTAGGGGCATTTCCATGTTCCTTCCCTTTCTCTTACCTTTTCCCCTAGGGTCTCCAGGATCGCCTCCCAGGAGTGACCTTAGTCACCCCTAAGTGCAGGATCTACAACGAGGTGACATTGGGTGTAGCGCCCCATAGTTATAACACTTTCTTTTGTGGTTGGGTTGGGATTTTCCCAACCTACAACTTGTGCGATAAAAAATTTATTTATTCAGTCCCAAAGTGTTATACTTAGCTCATAATCAATTGTTATTTTCATTGATGATATTGCTAGTTAACCTGGTGCTTTTATATGCTGATTTAGATATCTTTTGTTGTTGATATAACTGTTGCATAATAGGGACAACAAGATTAACTTGTTGATCCATCTAACAAATTGCTTTGCAAGTGGTTTTCGCTTGTGTCTCGGTCATATATAATCATCCGAGAAAGAATTATACTTTGGGGAAACTTTCCTTGGTCTACAAGTCATCTTCCTTCCCCTTCTCTTCCACTTAGTTTTCTGACCTCTAGGGGCATTTCCATATTTCTTCCCTTTCTCTTACTTTTTCCCCTAGGGTCTCCGGGATCGCCTCCCAGGAGTGACCTTAGTCACCCCCAAGTGCGGGACCTACATCAAGGTGACATTGGGTGTAGTGTCTCATAGTTATAGCACTTGATTTTGTGGTTGGGTCAGGATTTTCCCAACATACGACTTGTGCATTTAAAAATTCACCAACAATTTGATATACCAGAAGGTGGGGGATGAAGGGGAAAGTGTGCATTTAAAATGTGGAGTCCCTAATAAGTCAAATCGCTTAGAATTAGATGGAGACATGAATATTTATCTTTTCAGTAATACATATAAATCTAGGTATCCCCACACAAATCTCTTTATCTCTTTATAGAAAACTAAAAAATATAATCTCAACAAAGATGATATATTAAATATGGTTCAAGGCATCTTAAAATTCTCACCTGTTTTTGACATACCAAACAATATAATCTCAATGAAGAGGAGATATTAAATAGGGTTGAAGGCATATTGAATTTTGCATGCTACTCCTCTTCAGAACAAGTGAAGACTAATGGGATACCATGTGTGCATGGTACTCATGCTTAGAACAACCTACATAGTAGTAATAGTCACACCAAAATATGCACACATAGGGGTGTTTAACCACCACCTGGTGGATTATTATAGCTCACCCTAAGGTATCATATATGACCTACAACAACTGAGGGGAGAAACAATATATGATTCCTCTCATCCTCCACCATTGCCAACAATCATTCTACACATGAGGCATGTGGAAGTATTGGATAGCCAAGAATCAAGGTGTTTGAAAAAACAAGGTATTCCCACACATGGAAAACACCTTCAATAACCACTCATACAACCATATCAAAGATCATAACACCAATGGTTTTACATGGTTAGAACCCTCTAAGAGGGAAACAATCCATGGCCCCAACTAATGTGGCCAGTTGAGGCAATATATTAATGCAAAAGAAAATATTTTACAAGAGATTTTCTCACAATCGATTATCAACAAATTACCCTCCATGCTCTTTAAATATAGATCATGGAACCAAAATTGGTGAACTTATTTCCATTAGAATTTGCATTTGTTGTGATAAATTACATTACAAACATTTAATCCCATAGAGTTTTAGGTTGAGATTGTTGCAATTGCAATCTTTCTATTATTGTTGTATGTATTTGGATTATCCAAAATTTTGTCATATGCTTGTCTTCACTACAATTTAAATTTTCTTGTGATAAATTACATTATAGGGCTTCAATTCTCGTAGAGCTCAAGGTTGAGCTTCTTGCAATTATAATCATTCTATTATTGTTGTATGTATTTGGATTGTACAAGATTATGTCATCTTCCTATCTTCATTTCAGTTTAAATTTGCTTCCAAGGCATGACAAATCAACATATATACATATGAAGGAAGGAAGGAGGAAGGGCCTCTTCTCATAAACCATTTTCCTTAAATGATAATTAATTTTGTAACATCCCCACACTACTAAACTCATAAACATTTTGATGCCATTATTTTAAATACAATGCATCATGCCAAAAATGCCCATACATTTAACAACAATAATTTAAAAACATGAATACAACTAATCTACTCCCATACAATGATGCAGGAGCATCGTCAACATCAAGCGAGCGTGGGGGCAAGCGCCACACATTTTGATCATATGTTAAATTGTTTAAAACTTTTGAAGAGTGGATGCGCCAAACTTAAATGTGATGATTAAGGAGAGGCATACTTATGTATTGTAAAGGACCTTGAGTGATTTTCTCTCGTCCTTAGTAGGTAGAAGGCATTTATGTAAGTAGGTAGAATTGAATATTAGATTAGACAGTTTTAGAAGGAGTGGAGGGAAAACAGATATAGACACCCTCATTTTGTATTTTGTAACATTATTGAAGAGCATAGGAGAGAAGCAGAGAGCTGTGTAGTAGACTCCATGTACAGAAGTTCTGAATTAATACAAAGAAGTTGGGATTCAGATTCATGGTGTTTGTATATTCTCTGTGTATGCATCTTCAAATGTTATGCTTCTTGAATGTTTTGCTCTTTCTGTTGAGAAATTGCTTTTATACTATGTATGAATGATTTCTTGTTGAGTGTTTGAAATCTGAGAGAGGAAGAGTAAGAGGAATGAGTTTCAATTGTTTCTCTATCTGAGCAAGAGATTCCTACAAGGAGTGCAGTTGAAGTCGTCCGCAAGGAGTGCATTGATGAAGGGCTCAGGTAGTTTAACTCTTGTTCTCGTTCACCCAGAGTGCATTTGGGCACAGGATCCATGCAAGGAGTGTGCAGGCCGAGTGAGGTCTCAGGGTTGCAAACCTGAGCAAAATATCAAAAGACTGCTGCTGCAGGTGTGCACAGAGTCGAAGGGTTCTCAGATATTTGAAAGTACCTGAAGGTTGTCGCGAGGAGTGTGTTCAAGGACCCTCTTTGAGGCTCGAAGTTGTGAGAAGCTCCGGAGGAGTAAGGCCTTTGAAACCATTGAGGGACATTAGAAGTTTGTAGTGTGAGCGGATAAGTCCAGGGAGGAGTTCTTGGTTTTCCTTCGGAGAAATCATCAAAGGGAAGAAATTGATGGTCATGAATCTGTGGGGAGGATTAGCGAAACCCTGCCAGCCATCAGATCTGCCAGAGAAGCGAGGAGGTTACAGTTGCATCCAGAGTTCAAGCTTAGGAGATTGTGGACCGCCGGATCTGCACATAGATACCCGTCAATCGTTGGATTGACCAGGAGTTGCACGAAGGTTAAGCTTTGTGAATGGGAGGAGGAAAGTTTCGACGAGAGGCGTGGCCATCGAAATTTTGGCATTCGTGAAATTGGGAATCACGAGAACAAGTGATCAGGAGTTTTTAGAGTGAAAATCCTGGAATCAATCTGAACCGTCCATCCACTAAGGATGTGTGTCAGAAATCCAAAGAAAGTCGGGGATCAACATTTCGTAAGTCTTGGAGAACTTGCATTTCAGAATCGCGAAATCCGATCTTCCGGAAAAAGGAGAGCTCCATGTGGGACCCAGCTGACGTCACTTCGTTAGAACGAGACATCAGGAATTTGAAGTCATAGAGACCCCGAGAGAAAATCAGGGTCATTCATCTCTAGAGGACACGTGGGGACAGTCGTGGATATCGGGGAAAATCCCGACAGGGAAGCCAAATCGGCATATCAGGATTTAGCTTTTCGCGAATCCTGAAGACAAAGTAACCGGAGCATTTGAAATCGCAAAATAGTGAGGAGTAGTGAGGACCGTCCATACTTGAGGATGCGTGGCTGAGATCGAAGATTTCGGGAAATTTCCCGAAAGGAAAAGTCATCTATCAGAAAATTCAAGCATCGGGGAATCGGGGATTCTGTGGATGAGAGGTTTAGTGCATTTCGATATTCGAAACTCCGAATCCCAATAAGGGATAAGACTGCGGTCATACCAAGGTAGGACACATGACTAGGGCATATCCAGGAGGGACTAAAGCTCAAAGGGAGCATATCGAGAAAGCGGAGATCGGGAAATCGGGAACCAAAGGGTCATGACATCGGGATTTTGAAAACCCCGAAACCCGATAGTGCTTTTCTATTGTGAATGGAGAAGGGGCCAGGCCTAAAAGCTGTAAGGTGCCAAGAAAGACTTGTGGGTCAGATTTAAGTAAAGGTTCCAGGGGAGAATCGAAGGAGCCACTCCGGCTCGAGGTGAACTTTGAATGATCCTTAAAGACCAGGAGGTCAGCACAGAGGCCTTTTGTCGAGGCAAGGGGTGTGGATGCGTCAGGTTTGGTATCAGAGCGCAGAAAAGTTTATTTCTTTATGTAGCAGAGAAAAAGGAGAATTCACCATGTCGCCGAGGAGAAGAGATAGACAATCACCCAATCCGGAAGAGGAGAGGGGAATGCCGAGAATAAGGGGTAGACAGATGCAAAATCCAGAAATGGAAAGAGAGATGCGTGATCTACGAGCCAGACTCGAAGACATGGAGACAGCGCAAAGATGCACAGTCAGTGCTGGGGATCTAAGTGATTCCGAAAGTGAAGTTGAGGCTGAACAAGAAGAAGAAGTTGCAGCTGAAGATGCATCAAACGAACGTTTGATCAGAGCTATTGCAAGAATGGGTGCAAAAGCGAAAATGGACATTCCAGTTTATGAGGGAAACTTGGATGCAAAGGAGCTTCTAGACTGGATTAGAGCTCTAGACACATACTTCGACTACGAAGATGTCGAAGAAGACAAGAAAGTCAAGCATGTTGTCACAAGGTTGAAGGGACATGCAACATTGTGGTGGGATGAACTACAAGCTGACAGACGCTGCAAGGGCAAGCAAAAAATCAAGAGCTGGGACAGGATGATTGCAAAGATGAAGGAAAAATTCATCCCCAAGGATTACCAGATTTCTCTGTTTAGAAGGATGTAGAACCTGAGACAGAAGCTGATGACAGTGAAAGAATATACTGAAGAATTTTACAAGCTAAATATTAGGGCAGGTCATCGTGAGAGCGATGATGAAAAATTAGCCAGGTATATGAATGGCCTGAGATATGAAATTCAGGATGAGATGAGTATGTTGACCATCTGAATGGTGGAAGATGCTTATCAGATGGCTCTGAAAGATGAAGAGAAGCTGAACCGAAAGTAGAGTCAGAGGGGCAGAGGCAGAAGTCATCCCAGAGGCAAATCAGTTGCCCGGGAAAGAACCCAGAATCCCAGGGATGACTGGAAGAAACCTCAAACACGAACTGAGAGAGGTGGAAGCTCACAATGAGGGCAACATACTGAGCAGAGAGGGGGGTATGACGATAATAATACTTTTCCTCGTACTAGAGGTCGGGGAAGAGGAAGAGGTGGAGTAATCACATGCTTCACATGTGGAAAGAACGGGCACAAGTCTTATGAGTGTCCTGATTAAAATAAAGAGGTTGGAGAGACTCACATCGCCGAGGCACAAAGGTGAGATGTTGAGGCAGAAGACGTTGAAGGCGGAATATCGTTGATGATGCGAAAAGTTCTTTTGACACCCGAAAAGGAGGTGGAGAGTTCATTCCAAAGGAATAGACTTTTTCGGACTGCTTGCAAAACCAAGGACGGAGTGTGCAAGTTCATTGTGGACAGTGGTAGCACAAATAATCTCATTTCAATCGAGATGGTAGAAAAGTTGGAGCTGGAGATGATTGAACATCCAAGCCCATACAAAGTTTCATGGCTACAAAAAGGACATCAGGTAAATGTCACTAAACAATGTTTAGTTGAATTTAAGATAGTAGGATATAATGATAAGATCTTGTGTGATGTTATTCCCATGGATGTTTGGCATCTATTGGTGGGTAGACCATGGGAATATGACAGGAATGTGGTTCATGATGGGAGGATGAACACATACACCCTAGAGAAGAATGGGAGGACACACATGTTGCTTCCAATTAAAGATAAGGAGGTGAAGCTGGAAATAAGCAACACTGTACTTCTCATGAGTGGGAAGGAACTCCTTACCGAGGTTAAGAAGAAGGAGGATCCATAGTTTATTGTGGTCAGAAAACTGAGAATTGTTTTGACCAGCACAAGAGTGGATGATTTACTAGAAGAGGTTTAGGGACTGCTGGGAGAGTTCGCTAACATAGTAGTGGACGAACTACCTCGTTCGTTGCCACCTATCAGAAGTGTGAGTCACCATATTGATCTCATACCTGGAGCTAGTTTTCCAAACAAAGTCATGTACATATTGACTCCACAGGAGAATGAAGAGGTTAAAAGGCAGGTCCAGGATTTGTTGAACAAGGGTTTGGTCAGGGAAAGCTTGAGTCTGTGTGTTGTTCCGACAGTACTCAGTCTGAAGAAAGACGGAGGCTGGAGGATGTGTATTGATTCAAGGGTGATTAATAAGATAAATATCAGGTACAGATTCCCATTGCCAAGAATGGATGATTTGATGGATTGCTTAAGTGGAGCAAAATATTTTTCAAAGATTGATTTGAAAAGTGGATATCACCAGATTCGCATGAGGGAAGGAGATGAATGGAAAACAAACATTCAAAACAAATGAAGGGCTATATGAATGGCTTGTTATGTCGTTTGGCTTAACAAATGTGCCAAGTACCTTTATGAGGTTGATGAATGAAGTCCTGAAGGATTTCATCGGAAAATTTGTTATTGTATATCTGGATGATATACTGATTTTCAGTAAAACAGAAGCTGAACATCTGAAGAATTTGTCCATTGTGATGAAGAGATTACATCAAGAGAAGTTGTTGATAAACATGAAGAAGTCCTCATTCATGAAGACAGAGCTCATTTACTTGGGATTTTTTATTTATGCAGATGAGTTGAGGATGGATCCAGATAAGGTGGAGGTAATAAAAAATTGGCCATCACCGAAGAACATATTTGAGGTGATAAGTTTTCACGGGTTAGCTAGTTTCTACCGGAAGTTCATCAGGAATTTCAGTGGAATTAGCGCAACAATGATGGACACAGTGAAGAAAAGACACAAATATTTTCATTGGACTGAAGAGGCTGAAAAGAGTTTCAATCTATTGAAGAGGAAGATCACAGAACGACCAGTTTTGGTGTTGTCGGATTTCCAAAAAACATTTCAAGTGAAATGCGATGCAAGCGGATTTGCAATCTGGTCAGTCTTAAGTCAAGAAGACAGTTCGATAGCATACTTCAATGAGAAGCTGAATGAAGCAAAAGTGAAATACTCCACTTATGATAAGGAATTTTATGATATTATACAGGCATTGAAGAAATGGAGCCATTACTTGATTCCCAAGGAGTTTGTTTTATACAGTGACAATCATGCACTGCAGTTTGTAACTCAACAGGAAAAGTTGAACCAGAGACATGTTAAATGGGTTGAATATATGCAAAATTTCACTTTTGTGATTAAACACATTTCTGGTACTGCTAACAAGGTTGCTGATGCTTTGAGCAGGAAGTGTTTGTTGTTGCAGGAGTTCAAAGTCAAAACATTGGGTTTTGATGATCTTAGGGACATGTACGCAGATGACCCAGACTTTAAGGAAGCGTATGAAGCAGCTAAGAATCCAGTTCTCAGAGATAGTAGAAAATGGGATGAATACATGATCCAGGAAGGATTGTTGTTTAAGGGAAATCAACTATGTATTCCAAATTGCTCCATGAGGGAGAATCTGTTGAAGGAGAAACACAGTGGAGGATTGGTCGGACACTTCGGTCATGAAAAAAAATTCGCAAAGATGAGAGAATCATACTTTTGGCCAGGGATGCGATCAGAGGTCAAGAGATTTGTATACATATGTAGAATTTGCCAGCATTCGAAGGGAAGGAAGCAGAATGCAGGTTTTTATCAACCATTACACATACCTGAGAAGTTGTGGGATGAAATTAGCATGGAATTCATATTGGGGTTGCCAAGGACGCAAAGAGGATTTGATTCGATCTTTGTGGTGGTGGATAGATTTTCCAAGATGGCACACTTTATCCCATGTCAGAAAACCAGTGACGTGACTCACATCGCGAACCTGTTTTTCAAAGAAGTCATTCGACTTCACGGCTTGCCAAGGAGCATAGTTTCGGACAAAGATATGAAGTTCATAGGGCATTTCTGGAGAACCTTATGGAAGAAGATGGGAACTAACTTGTTATTTAGTTCATCTTATCATCCTCAGATGGATGGATAGACAGAAGTGGTAAACAGAAGTCTGGGAGACTTGCTGAGAAGCTTGGTGACAGAACACCACAGCAGTTGGGACAATATATTGCCGCAGGCAGAGTTTGCATATAACGACTCAGTGAACAGAAGTACAGGACATAGTCCATTTCAGATTGTTTATGGCATACAACCGAGGGGAATTTCTGAATTGAGGGATTCAGAACATAATGCAACTAGGAGCGCTAGTGTAGAAGATTTCGCAGAAGCGATGAAGGAACTTCACAGTCGAGTGAAGGAGCGGTTGCAGAATTCAAGTCAGGAGTATAAGCGGAGAGCAGATCAACACAGAAGAAAAATTCAATTCGAAGTTGATGACTTGATTTTGGCACATCTGAGAAAGGAAAGGTTCATGAGAGTAACATATAATAAATTGAAGATGAAGAAAATCGGGCCATGTAGGATCTTGAAGAAAATTGGAGAAAATGCTTATGAGATTGAATTACCCGATGGGATCGGAATTTCTCCGATATTCAATGTCTCAGATTTATACCCATACAAAGCTGAGGAAGCAGGAACAAATGATGAACAGTCAGAGGTTCAGTGGCGAAAGCAGATGCCGGTTGCCGAGAAGCCACAAATGGAAAGCATACTAGATAAAAGAATTAGCAAAAAGACCAGAAGGAGAGAATACTTCGAATATTTGGTCAAGTGGAAGGGCCATCCAGTTGAAGATGCCAGCTGAGAGAATGAAGCAGAGATTCAGAAGCATGGACAGACCATGCAAGAGCTCATGGACAGGAGCCCATGAAAATTTTCAAGCGAGGGAGTATGATGCATGAGCATCGTCAACATCAAGCGAGCGTGGGGGTAAGCGCCACACATTTTGAGCATATGATAAATTGTTTAAAACTTTTGAAGAGTGGATGCGCCAAACTTAAATGTGATAGTTAAGGAGAGGCGTACTTATGTATTGTAAAGGACCTTGAGCGATTTTCTCTTGTCCTTAGTAGGTAGAAGGCATTTATGTAAGTAGGTAGAATTGAATATTAGATTAGACAGTTTTAGGAGTGGAGGGAAAACGGATATAGACACCCTCATTTTGTATTTTGTAACATTATTGAAGAGCATAGGAGAGAAGCAGAGAGTTGTGTAGAAAACTCCATGTACAAAAGTTCTGAATTAATACAAAGAAGTTGGGATTCAGATTCATGGTGTTCGTATATTCTCTGTGTATGCGTCTTTAAATGTTATGCTTCTTGAATGTTTTGCTCTTTCTACTGAGAAATTGCTTTTATACTATGTATGAATGATTTCTTGTTGAGTGTTTGAAATCTGAGAGAGGAAGAGTAAGAGGAATGAGTTTCAATTGTTTCTCTATCTGAGCAAGAGATTCCTACAAGGAGTGCAGTTGAAGTCGTCCACAAGGAGTGCGTTGACGAAGGGATCAGGTAGTTTAACTCTTGTTCTCGTTCACCCAGAGTGCATTTGGGAACAGGAGTTGTGCAAGGAGTGCGCAGGCCGAGTGAGGTCTCAGGGTTGTGAACCTGAGCAAAATATCAAAAGAATTCTACTGCAGGTGTGCGCAAAGTCGAAGGGTTCTTAGATATTTGAAAGTACCTGAAGGTTGCCGCAAGGAGTGCGTGCAAGGAACCTCTTTGAGGCTCGAAGTTATGAGAAGCTCTGGAGGAGTAAGGCCTTTGAAACCATTGAGGGACATTATAAGTTTTTAGTGAGAGCGGATAAGTCAAGGGAGGAGTTCTTGGTTTTCCTTCGGAGAAATCATCAAAGGGAAGAAATCGATGGTCAGAAATCTGTGGGGAGGATTAGCGAAATCCCGCCAGCCATCAGATCTGCCAGAGAAGTGAGGAGGTTACAGTTGCATCAAGAGTTCAAGCTTAGGAGATTGTGGACCACCAGATATACACATAGATACCCGTCGGCCGTTGGATTGACCGAGAGTTGCACGAAGGTTAAGCTTCGTGAATGGGAGGAGGAAAGTTCCGACGAGAGGCGTGGCCATCGGAATTTTGGCATTCGTGAAATCGGGAATCATGAGGACAAGTGATCAGGATTTTTCAAAGTGAAAATCCCGGAATCAATCTGAACAATCCATCCACTAAGGACGCATGTCAGAAATCCGAAGAAAGTCAGCGATCGACATTTCGTGAGTCCTGGAGAACTTGCATTTCAGAATCGCGAAATCCGATCTTCCGGAAAAAGGAGAGCTCTGTGTGGGACCCAGCTGATGTCACTTCGTCAGAACGAGGCATCGAGAATTTGAAGTCCCAGAGACCCCGAGAGAAAATCAGGGTCATTCATCTCTAGAGGACACATGGCGACAATCGTGGCTATCGGGGAAAATCCTGACAGGGAAGCCAAATCGGCAAATCGGGATTCGGCTTTTCGCGAATCCTGAAGACAAAGTAACCGGAGCATTTGAAATCGTGAATCGCGAAATAGTGAGGAGCAGCGAGGACCGTCCATCCTTGAGGACGCATGGTTGAGATCGAAGCTTTCGGGAAATTTCTCGAAAGGAAAAGTCATCTATCGGAAAATTCAAGCATCGGGGAATCGGGGATTCTGTGGACGAGAGGTTTAGTGCATTTCGATATTCAAAACTCCAAATCCTGACAAAGGATAAGACTACGGTCATGCCAAGGTAGGCCACATGACTAGGGCATAGCCAGGAGGGACTAAAGCGCAAAGGGAGCATATCGGGAAAGCAGAGATTGGGAAATCAGGAACCAAAGGGTCATGACATTGGGATTTTGAAAACCCCGAAACCCGATAATGATTTTCTGTTGTGAATGGAGAAGGGACTAGGCCTAAAAGCTGTAAGGTGCCAAGAAAGACCTGTGGGTCAGATTTAAGTAAAGTTTCCAAGGGAGAATCGAAGGAGCCACTCCGGCTCGAGGGTGAACTTTGAACGATCCTTAAAGACCGGGAGGTCAGCGCAGAGGCCTTTTGTTGAGGCAAGGGGTGCAGCTGCATCATACAAAAACATATAAATCATTTTAAACACAAAGTTAATGAACATCAAATTAAACCATCAATATAACTTAGACACAAGATAAAACACTTATCTTTTTATAACAGTTGTGCAACCAACTTCATGGGACAGATGTTCCACCCAACCATAGACTACTTGTTCCAAATATCAATAGTATGTCACCCCCAAGCTAGGGCTAGGAATCCACAAAAGAGGGTGTCTCTCCACAGTCCACTCACAACTCAATTATTCCACTCACAACTCAATTATCCCACGACCCATTGGTTTTTCCTACAACTATCCCAATTTCCTCTAGCTCTCTTCCTCTCAACCTGCTCGACCCAAGGAATGTACCCCCTTCTTTACAAGTAGTCCCTCAGGCTGTACCATTCTTTTATCAAGGCTTCTAGCATAGGTTATCCACGAATATCTTTGTTGGGCACTCTAGGGATGTTAGCTACTAGGAAAAACTAACTACATAAGCTTGTTTCTCTAGTGAAAACTCTCACATAGGGAGTTCACTCTACAGGCATGAAAACCTGCCTCTTCTACAAGCCTAACAAATTGCTTCTTCAACCTTCAATAACTCCCAACAGTTGTTGAAATGTTCACCCCTGATGCCTCCAATCTCCAATGTTCTCCTCCTTTGTTGTCTCCCCCTTCCCATGCATAAAGTTGTCTGTAAAAACTTGCCTCACATCCCATATGAATTTCATCTCCTTTTTCCTTCTTACTTGACTCACACTCTTCCCTAATATGATTGTACTTATCCCCATGCCCCCAATAACTATGGGATGTGACTTCTCACACCCACCCTCTTAAATGTATTCAATGATTGGGATCTTCTACACTTAAGGAAATAGTTAGAAGGTTCATTCAAAACATTAAAATCAAGAAAAAGGTTTGGGATTTAAAATCATGAGTAAAAATCCCCTTTTTGACCCCTCCTCTCTTGTGGATAACTCAACCCCCATATCTATGTCCATGTCCATCTACAAATGGCATCACATTTTTATTTATAAATTATGGATATACAAGTTCACATATTACATCGCTTGGCCCACAACCACATATTATATCTACATTATACATTACAAAACTAGGGATTATAGCAGGGATGTTACAAATTCCAATAGACTTCCATGTTAACACAAATCTTACTAATATTTGGCTAGCTAGGTGTTGAGGGTGTTAGCACCAGAAGTTGTTATTAGAATTCTTTAAGAATAAGCCCAATACCCATCAAAATATAAATGGTTAAAACAAGTATATACTTGAGTGGATCAACAAGACCAAGTAAGAAAGGGAGACAACAACAAACTATCTGCAAAGACATTCCATTGGGTATGGAGTCATAACATCCTACATATCAAAGGAAATTAAATTGTATACCAGATAAAGGTTTTATATAATTATGGGTAGAAGCATAGAGAATATGACAAAAGGAAGAACATACATCGTAAATAGATCCTTTTTGCAAACAGATTATAGATTGCTTAAACAATAAATAATGATTAATGGGAAAGCTACAATGGATCCTCTGTTGTTCATGAATCCATCAATCAATGGAAGCTATGATCCTCAAAACCTGCAATATATTCAAGCAAGAGGATGGCAAGATAAATGGGAAACAAAGAATACAATCTGATAAACAAATCTCATGAATCTTTAATGGCATAAATGTTGATTACAAACATGCCCTCATGCTTACAAATAAGCAGCGAAACTGCTCCTCTCTTGGATCATGAATCCAACCCCTTTCTCAACAAAACCATTGCTATCTATAGTGTATCAATCCTTCCTACTCTAAAGAGTTTGAATCCCAAGTGGTTGCATTGGATTCCTTTTTCTCTAGGAGCTGTTACAACAAGGTGAAACGGAAAATCCACCTAGCTCCTATTTTTTTGGATCTTGTCTATTGTGATAAATGCTTTTTGAAACAGGTCATGCTGCTCGATTCAAATTGATAGACCTTCTTCTTGAAACTGAATTGAAGAAAATGATGCATTAAAGGAACTGAAAACAATGAGATGTCCCTTGACACGTTCCCAAGGCATAATGATGTGTGATTAGTGCATGAGGTATTTTCTTGATAGGCTGCGAACTTTCAGGTGAGTTTGCAACAAGTCGACTTGACACTTGATTTGAACCTCAAACGGTTGAAAATGACATAAGGAACCTTTTGTACATCTGTTTGAGACAAGACTCATGATAATGATAAGTTTAAGACCAAGGATGTGACCAATGTTGACCCCTATTTCTTTCATGATGATGAACACTATCATGACACCAAGACTCATACATGGACTACTCCTGAACATTTCATGTGCTAACAAAGTGCATAATGTCTCTTAATCTATAAAGCAAAGTTCCCTTGAATCTTTGAGATAAATTTCAAATTTATTTAGAAAAACTTGAAGATTAGAGGAGGCATGGCTGCATCATTTACTAGATTTCATTTTTTTAAGAAAAAACTCAATAGAAGACGTAGGACTGCATCATTTCATAGATTTCAAAAATAACTAGAAAACCTCCATAGAAGAGCTAGGGATGCTTCATTTCATAACTTGATGCTTGGGTTGAGATCCAAACACTTATTTTTCTCCATGGCAGGTATAATTCTATTCTAGACAAGGCCAAGTGCTTTCTGCCAGAGGATTTTTCCATTGATTCACAAACTTCCTCATTATTTTCTCGCAACTTGTGTGATTTACGTGATTGGCATTTACTTATCACATGATTTACTTTTAAATTTGGATTCATAAACTCTCTTTCATGTTTTGGTGTGTATATATATAAATTAATAACAAATTTTATAAGAAAACTCCTTCCATGCAAGTCTTGTGAAAATTTTCCTCTAAATTTGTTTTTACAACCTACAATGCTTCTATGGTCGAAAATACGGCTACCCCTATTTGTTTTTTAATTTTGATCCTATGTTTGCACCATACACCAGAACCAAGGTTCAATGCACGAGACAACAATAGAGTTCACTAGTATCAGGATTTTCAATACCCTAGAAAGGATAAGGTCTTACCCAAGACACTAGTGAACATTACAGAGACAGATCTAATTGATAAATAAACCAAACATGAACCATAAACATACGTTAAACCTTCACATATTATCCATCATCCATAAAATATAATACACAGAAAAGATAGTACACAAAAATAACAATGCTCATGATTTTTAAGGGGTAACCGACACATATTCCATTCCATTCCAAGAAAGCTCATATGAAAAAGTTATACCTCCAACAAGTTGACCACCATGGTACGATAGGATGCCATGTCAACCCCTGTTACTCATGCATATGGTGCTAGCCATATATGTAATTTAAATATTATTCTATAAGGTCCTAAACCTTATCACAATTGAGGAATGAGGAAGTCAAAACCCTATCCCTAGATGGCTATCGGGCTATGTTAAATATTAGGTTGCTATGAGGAGAAGGGTTCCATTCTATGTTATTGTATTTTGTTCCATAACAGAGTAGAGCAACTGGGAGAGGGAAATTAAAGAGCATAACAAAGGGGGTTAATGTTCTGTAGCATCCTAACAAGCCACAGGTCTCAAGTAACTCCATAGAGAGTGCATTCTCCTTTGTACTTGCATTATTTCCATACCATAGAAAAGAGAGCAGAGGAACCTCACCTTCTAGCTCTATTTTTTCTCGTAAGGGTTTCTCAGAGCAAATATTTGTGTTATTTTGTGGATGGTGTGTGATTGTATTTTACTATTCTCTATTTTCTGAATTTTATCTATTTCATGCATAAGAAAAAAATTACTAAATATTCTGGAATAGAAAGGAATTTGACCTTCATAGTGTAGATTTCAGTTTTATTTATCAGATCTATTGTGACAAACTATTCCAGTGGAATACCCATGACAGTTTACAATTCATATTGGTATTAGACCAATTTATCTAGGGGTATTTGTGGAAAATTGTAGGGATCCAGGAATCGGTTTAAGAAGAAATTCATAGAACCCTAGCCATGGTAGACGAGTCTGTTCATAAAAACCCTTGATATCCAACAAAAGAAAGATTTGAAAGGTTGGAAGAACAGGTCATCGATATCAACCACAATATGAACGTCCTCATGGCGGCTCTAGCAAACAAGCTCAGACCATTAATATATGATGGAGTCTCTAACTCATAGGTCATATCAGAGGGGAAATCGAGAGATTAGGAAGACCCAATAAAGGAGTCGCGGAAAGAACCCAAGAAAGACTAACTGATTTCGAGTGTCGTTAACCCTTCATAGTCCCTATTCAATATGGAAGTGAAAGTGGACATAAAGTCATACCAAGGTGAGATAGATGCATTAAAACTAAAGCATTGGTTATAGCAAGTATAATTTTATTTAAGCGTTCACCATATAGATGAATAGAAAAATATTTCAATTGCTAGATTGAAGTTAGAGGGCCATGCTTTAACCTAGAGAGAAATCCATACAAAAACACTTACGTTGGAGGGTGATCCACTAGTAACTAGGTGGGAGGACTTCAAAACCCTCATCAAGTCCCAATTCTACCCTATCAAGTATGTAGAGGACCAATGGACCAGGAGGCACTACTTTAGGTAGAGGAAGGGGCAGAGTGTACAAGAATACACCACTGAGTTCAAAAAGATGGCCATAGTGCCAGGTATCTCTCCCAATAACCTAGATGCACTCCTCAAGTATCTGGGGGAGTTTACACAGTCATCTATGAAAGTAGGTGATGTTATTCAATCCAAGGAAAGTGGATGAGGCATGTGTATAGGAACACTATTTGGAAAACATAGGCCACAAGAAAGGGAAACCAAGTGGTTCCAAGAAGAAAGAGCACTAGTAAGCTTCCAAAGAGGGGAAGAAGAAGTGGAAAGGTGGAAAGGATAAGAAGAAAATAACCACCACACATTAGAGCAAGGATCCTAGAAACCATTGCAACTATTGCGATATTTATGGTAACACCAAGGAAAAGTGTTAGAATCTACATCCAAAGATGAGCATAAAGAATCACAAGAAGGAAGGAAAGAAAAAGAACCTTCTAGCCATAGATTTGAGCAACCAGGTTGAAATTAGCTATGATGTGGATGAAAATATTGTCTGCACATCTATTCAGAAGGAGGTGAATTTGATTATCCTTCATCACTGGGAAGAGAGGGAGATGACCAAGCTCTTCCACATCAAGATTCATGTCAAGAAGACTAAGATAGAGATGACCAAGCTCTTCCACATCAACATTCAAGTCAAGAAGATTAAGATAGATGCTTTGTTCAACTCTGGTTCACAAGCTAATCTCATAGAAACAGATTTGGTCAACAAGCTTGGATTGGAGGTTCATGATCATCCTAACCCCTATCCACTAGGTTGGGTAAACAAGGATGTAGAGATCAAGGTAACAAAACAATGCAATATTAAATTTGTTGTAAGTGATGATTTTATAGATGAAGTAGAATTGGACGTAGTGCCACTGGATGTATGTGGAGTAGTGTTTGGAATCCCCTACATGTATATGAGGGATTCTATCTTCATGTGGAGATCCCACCAATACCAACTCATCAAGGACGAGAAATCCTTCATTATCAATGCAGACAAAGGTAAATAAAGAATTTCACCGATAAGTGCCAATCAAGATAAGAAATTGATCAGTTCTAGCAAGAAATATGTTTTACTTTTCTTATGGGAAAATTAGTCTTGTGAAGAGTCATTAAAAGTAAAGACATCCCTAGAAGGGTATACTAAGGAGAAAAAACATGAATTGGAGGAGTTGTTAAAGGAATATAGGGGATATTTCCAAGAGCCTAAAGGGTACCACCTAAGAGGGAAGTGGAGAATGAAATCCAATTATTTTCATACTCCCCCTTGTCGAATATTAGGCTGTATAGAAAGTGCGTTCTGAAAGAAAACAAAGTAAAGAAGCAGTTGCAGCGGTTGTTGGAGCAAGGTGTGATTCGACCAAGTACCTCATCTTGTGGGTCACGCATCATAATTTTTCCCAAGAAGGATGGGACTTGGAGAATGTGTATCGATTATAGGGCATATTTGAACACAATTACACTAAATAATCAATACATTATGCCCAGGATTGATGATTTGTTCGACTAGTTGCAACATGTGAAGTACTTCACTAAGATGGATTTGAAATCGGAATATCACTAGGTATGAGTCAAAGAAGAAGATACTTGGAATACTTCCTTCAAGACAAGGAAATATTTGTATGAGTGGTTGGTTGTGCCATTCAGTTTATGCAACACACCAACTACATTTATGAGACTAATGAATGATGGTTTACACCCTTATCTTGATTCATTGTTATTGTCTATTTGGATGATATACTGGTTTATAGTGCTACCCGGGAGGAGTACCTCTCACGTCTTATGCATGTGTTAGAGACCCTGAAGAAGCACTAGATGTTGGACAATCTCAAGAAATGTGATTTTTCTCAGTAGTATTTGGTGTATCTAGGGTATGTGATCAATGGAAGTGAGCTCAAGATAGATCCCACCAAGATGGAGGCCATCGTGAAATGGCTAGTTCCTACGAATTGCTTAGAATTTAGGAGCTTTTTTGGGTCAACACAGTAGTTTCAGAATTTCATATCTTTGTTTTCAGCAGTAGTTGCACCACTCCACACATTAACAATGGGAAGTAAGAGTTTATAGTGGGGGAAGAATCAATATAAGGCCTTTGATGAGCTGAAAAGAAATATCAGTCAAGCACTAATGCTCGCGCTACCAAACATGCAAAAGCCCTTCGAAGTGGAGACAAATGCAATTGGGTATGCCATGAGAGAAGTCCATATGCTGGGAGAAATGACTGTCTACTATCATTCTAAAGTATTTCATAGGGTAGTCCTCAAATACCCTACCTATGACAAGGAGCTTTGTTCATGTTAGAAAGTAATGGATGTGCTCTTTTAACCATAGACAATATCACTATTGTCACCCAACCATAGGCCGAAGCCACCCCCGAGCACCTAAATCTTGATAAAGAATCATTCCAGAAGCAAACCCTAGACTAGATAGACAAACAAAGGTGGTGCACCTTTCTCCAAGGATAGTGCACCAAGAAAGAGTAACAAGAGCTAATCAGAGAGTCCCAAACCATAACCAAGAGATAGTCCAAGCCAAAACCGAAATCTGCTAGTTGTAGTGGCTGGAACAATAACTCTCCTCCAAACTTACGCACAAACTGGCCAATTGCAGTGCGCACAAGTGTTGCTTCTGCAGTTCTGAGAATAATGGCTAGAATGAAGACTGGCCTCCTGTATTTATAGTATTTTGGGCAGACTGCCTGGACCAACTTCTCATTCTGGGTACTAATTCTTTAGTATATAACATTTCCTTTAGTCGACTTCTTCTCTTGGAGGCTAATAACCTAATACAAGTCATTGTCTTGAGTCGACTTGTCTTCTAGGGTTATTAACCAATCAATTAGGGTTTCTTCTTGCTTCCTGGAATATTCTATTCTTATAAGGTTTACACGTGGAGGTAAATACCTCCCGCAGCTACCATAATATCAACACTCCCTCCTAGCTAGGGAGGTATTGAAGGTAATGGTCTTGAGCACAAACATACCATTCACCCGGTAGCATCAACACAGTCGCATAAAGTATCTCATGATTAGATCATGAGCACCATCATCTCTATCAGTGTCATCAACTACATCATATCTCGAAACCATACTCCATCTAAGTAATCATACATGATTTTGGATAAGTCACTCACTCCACAGAGTGACACAAGAACCATTCTTCTAAACTAGACATATGTCCTAGAAGAATAAATGTCCTGGACCATTTTCCATCTGGGAAATCTCTGTCCATTGATCATCCATCTAGTTGATAATCATTTCCAACACTATTGATAGTCTTCAAGGCAATCAGAACAATGTCATTCAATAGAACACAACTGTATCTATCCATGGTAGTACACAACTACAATCCAGTGGTACACTACCACACCAAGTAGCACACAGATACTTGATTAGTGACGTATAGTCACAATTAGTGGAACACATACACCACAGTAGCATACATCTACTATCTAGAGACATACGATCTCCATAAAAATCATTTGATATCAACCTACATAGAAAACATTGTTATGATATAAACTGAATCATCTGGGCCATTCTTCCACTCACATCTATGAGATATGGAAGAGCATCTTCCCTTAGAAGGTAAAACATCAACGATGAGCTATCTGGACTATTCTTCTCAAGCAAGGAAGAATAACTGTCCCGATTTCTAAGCCTGGACCATTCACCTGTCTGGGCCATTCCTTCGGCACTAAACAAAGTGCAACCTAGAGAGAATGAGTCTTCCCTAGAGAATGCCTGTCCTTGATTGTTGAACCTAGACCATTCACCTATTTTTTCCAATCCTCCGGCACTAAAAAAAGTGAAACCTAGAGAGAATGAATCTGCCCTAGGGAATGATTGTCCGAACCATTTCCTAAGGAAATGACTGTCCTACACCAACCTCCAAAACAAACCATTCTTCGAAACTACTCACAACTATGAGCTTCGAAAGAATGATTGTCTAGCGAGGCAGACCAGTCTTCTTGACCACTATTGAGAGTGACCATCAAGAAGAGAGATTGTCCTAGACCATTCCCCCACATTGTCCACAAGGGGAATCACTGTCTATGGTACATCAACAATCCATCGAACAATTTTCATTATGAAAATGACCGTTCGATATGGACCATTTTCCGAATTGGAAAATGCTTGTCCGTTAGAAATCTCAAACCACTTTCCGAACTAGAAAGGAACTGCTCATCTTGGACCATTTTTCGAACTGAAAAATGACTGTCCATAAATCAATAACACATTAGTGCTCCCTCCCAACCTGGGAGTCATCTCTTCCTTTTTCAATAAGGAAGTCATCTCCACAAGCTCCAACTTGTTTCTTGAGTAAGCAAAACTCTTTCATCTTGGACAGAGGATTTACCAAAATATTTGCTTATCTACTCATCTATGGAGATATATTGGAGAACCACTTCTCTTTTCTGGACTTCATCACGAAGAATTTAATGCTCGATCTCAATGTACTTCAATCTTTTTGGAACACTGGTTTTCTTTGGAGGCTTCATATAGCTATGATCATTATAGTATATCATAGTTGGACTCAACTCTTTTGTTTCCTTCTAGCTCATAACATCGTGGCAAGGGTCAAACTGGAACATATCCAAGTGGCACTTCTTCTGTCATCATGAGAGTTTGTCATGGATTAGCAATCCATTATCCTGGACTTCTGAGTAACCATTCTGATACAATATCTCTGTTATACAAAGTTTTTCACCACGCTTTTGATGTGCATTGGAGGCTCTACACCAAGTTGTTTGAATCCATACAAGGTCTCCTTCCATCTGCATACAAGAGTCTCTTTTTGGTATACCTCAAAACCATGAGGTTTCTCTACATATGCTCTTTGTTGAATTATTCTGGACAACAATCTTTGCATGCATCTGATGTGAACTCCGACCCATGGATATTGCAGATGATATAATGGCTTATGTAGAGGTATGTCTGGTTTACTGGAACAAAAAATCATCATAGTCTTCTCCCTCCATATGGGAGAACCTCTAGTGGTAGATTTCACAATGCTTTCATTCATAAGTCTTCCATACACTATTCTTCATCACAACTTTTAGTTCCTCTGCTTGATTGATTTTAGTGAGTTCATATCAGGCTGGTAGTCTTGTGATTCTCGATACAATGACTGGTTGTTCTGGCTTTTCTTTCTCTCTTGGAATCTTCACATTCTTCCTCATGTTTCTCTTTAGCTCTTGGGTCCATGGAGTTTTCTATAGATTCCATGCCTTGAAGATTCCAACTTCTTTCTTTCATCATGGATGTGGATGGACAACTAGGGATACTTTAAGGATTCTTTTCGAAGAAGACTTCTTCTAAAGTCACTTGAACACGTGCTGCTTTTCATGGTTGCTACCATGGATAGATACTTCATCATCTTCAATGGATCATATTATTTAGGATTAGATCCCTCATAATCCTTGCTTCGTGCATGAATGCATGCTCTTCTTTTGGAAATATATAATCATCACCCTCCATCTAAGAGAGTCCACGCTTCCGTCTGCAACCTTATTTCCTTATGCAAAGTGTCACAAGTCTTTTTCCAATTTCCTCTTGATTGTTGACTTCTTTCTGTCTTTACTTCTTCTAGGTTTCTTCAAGATTGATTCTGATTTTAGATTATCTTGTAGTTGTTACTTGTGTAATAGATTCCACATGAGTTGTTACCAGGGGTTGTTGATGTACTTCATCCTTTCATGTGTATTGCTTGACTTGTAGTCATTGTGATATCAAGTCCTTATTTTTTTTTATCTTCCATAGGTGTATTTTCTCTTTGAACATCTTATCTTCTAAGAAATAGATATGCAAGATATGTACGGAAAACATGGTATGCATAAGAACTATGAAGAGTATTGTTACCTTGTCTTAGAAGAAGAAGTTTGTTTTGTCCTTCTTGGCTTTATTTGAGGGTTCCCTTTCTTTGGCAACTGATGCTTCGTGTGTTTCCTTCCTTTTCTTTAACTCGGGACAATGATTCATTTAGTGACCATACTTTCAACAATTGAAGCATTGTATTCTTGACATATCTTTCTCTTGATTTGGTTTCTTCCTGGAGCCAACCTTCTTTTTATTCCTGAAGTTCTTGAACTTTGTTGTGAAGGATTGATCATCGTATTTATTTTGGGGTTTCTCTTTTGCATTGATCCTTGATTCTTCTTATGCACAGCAAGTCCAAAGTTATTCAAATGTAGGATACTCCTTCCTTGTGTTCATGCTTGCGGCAAATGCATCCCATGTCTTGTGAAGACCATTGAGTACTATATTTATCAGTTCCTTCTCTGAGATGATCTCTTCAATAGATTGTAGTTTATCTATTAACTGAGAGATCCTCACAATGTATGATGTTATGCTGCCATCATCATTCATCTTCATGTCACAGAGCTCATTCTTCAGACTCATTACTTGTCCAATGTTTCTGACTGAGAAGAGGTTTGTTAGGGCATCGTACATATTCTTAGACGAATCAAGATGGGATATGTAGGGTATCAAGTGGTCTTTTATAGAATCCACTATGATACTCATGGCATCCATGTCATTTTCTTTGAACTTCTCCATAACTGCAACATTTTGCGGTTCCTTCTCTTTTCCTTCTTCAAACTCTGGCTCCACGATCTTTCCTTTCATGATATCCAACACTTTATTCTTGGCAAGGATGAGATCAATCCTTGTCTTCCATGCTTTAAAGTTAGAAGCTCCTTCTAACTTGTTTTCTGACTTCATAGAGTAAGTCATGTCTTCTTTGACTTGGTCAACTCTAGATTTGACCAAAAACTCAAACTTGACGTCTTATCTTGCTGAGAGTACTAGTAGATGTGCTAGGCTAGGGCACACTAGTCTTTCCAGAAATTAGGTCAATCCCTTCACTTAAGGTGCCTCAATGAGAGGGTTAGGGTTTCATTGTTGCAGCAAAGACTGGCTGCAACTACAACTACAACTAAGCAAATCCTCCTGATCTATCTTCCAACGGTTAGACTGTTTGAAGATAGTGTGGGCCCATAATCTGTTATAAAGTAATGGATGTGCTCGTTTAACCATAGACAATATCACTATTGTCACCCAATCATAGGACGAAGCCACCCCCAAGAACCTTACCTTGACAGAGAATCATTCTAGAAGAAAACCCTAGACTGCATAGCCAAACAAAGGTGGCACACCTTTCTCCAAGGATGGCGCACCAAGAAAGAGTAACAAGAGATGACCAGAGAGTCCCAAACCATAACCAAGAGATAGTCCAAGCCAAAACTGAAATCTTCTAGTTGCAGCGGCTGCAACAACAACTCTCCTCCAAAATTGTGCACAAACTGGCCAACTGTAGTGCGCAGAAGTGTTTCTTCTGCAGTTCTGAGAATACTGGCCTCCTGTATTTATAGTATTTCTGGTAGACTGCCTGGGCCGACTTCTCATTCTGGGTATTAATTCTTTAGTATATAACATTTCCTTTAGCCAACTTCTTCTCTTGGAGGCTAATAACCTAATACAAGTCATTCTCTTGAGCCGACTTGTCTTCTAGGGTTATTAACCAATCAATTAGGGTTTCTTCTTGCTTCCTGGAATATTCTATTCTCGTCAGGTTTACATGTGGAGGTAAATACCTCCCGCAACTACCATAATATCAACAGTTCCTTGGTAAAATATTTCAAAAATTGGAAGCACTATCCGATGGGAAAGGAGACCATAATCCACACATATCACCAACCACTCCAATATTTGTAGGCCCAAAGTAAGCTACAACAAACTAAGCGCTACAAATGGATGGGGTTCTCACAACAATTTAATTTGGTCATAAAGTATAAGAAGGTTATCACAAACAAGTTGGCAAACATGCTTTCATGACCACCCACATCCAAGATTATAGCTTTGGGAACTCTGATGCACATGAATCCTTTCACCCATGATGCATACAAAGAAGATGAGGAATTCAAGTAGGTGTTTCAATAACTACAGGGAAAAATTCATATAGAAGAAGGTGACAACAAGATTGACTATCATTTCCATAATGGTTTACTCTACAATATCAACAAGCTTTATGTCCCTAAAGTGAATGATTGCAACCTATCAAAGAGGCTCACACCTCTAAGGTTGCTAAGCATTTTGATGTTGGGAAGACAATTTCCAACTTATATAGGCATTTGTACTAGATTAGAATGTAAGAAGATGTAGCATTGTATATTAGAGGATGTATACTTTCTTGTACTAGCAAGCCGAGTAATAGGAAGGAAGGTCTATACCATCCCTTACCTATACCCACTAGACCCTAGGAAAGTATTTACATGGATTTGGTGGGATTTTTACCAACAACTAGGAAGAGACATGACTATATATTTGTGGTAGTTGACAGGTTCAACAAAATTTTCATACTCATGCCTTGTAGAAAGATCATCAAGGGACAAGAAGCAACAAACTTGCTCTTTGAACAAGTTTGGGTGCACTTTGGGATACCAAGGAGAATCATCTTAGACAGAGAGACCAAATTTATCAGTGCCTCCTAGACTAAATTTATGGGAGAAGATGGACACTAAGCTCAATATGTATACAACATTCCATCCATAGAAAAATGGGCATACAAAATTAGTCAACAAGTCTTTGGTGCATCTTTTGAGGGGTTACAATCAAAAGCATCCGAAGACCTGGGATGAAAACATGATCTATATACAACACTCTTATAACAGAGAATTCCACAATTCTACTGGTAAGTCACCTTTTGAAACTTGCTTTGGATATTTTCCACCTTCACCCTTAGATGTTGTATATGGAAAAAAAAAGGAGGAGTGAGGGAGGACCTCATAGGAGATGCATTAAAAGAAAAAAAAATTGTTGAGAAGATCACACAGATCCATTTGCAAGTATAGGAGACACTGAAGAAGTCATAAGAAATGTACAAGGCTAGACATGACTAGCATAGAACAGATAGAACATTTAGAGTGGGAGACACAATATCGTTACAGATGAATAAGGAAAGACTACATGGTATTGGTAAGAATATCAAGGCTCTTTAGTATGGTCCTTTTGAGTTATTAGAAAAGGTCGGAGATAGTTCCTACAGACTCATCCTACCCCCATATGTGTGCATTTACTCAGTAGTGAATGTGGAGAATCTCAAACTCTATGATCCCTCCATGTTATATCAAGAGAAGGAGCAGGTCCTACCTTCCATAGAGGATTTAGCACTAGATGCTCAGGTAGAGTTGGCAGAGGACATAGTTTTGCAAAAGCGGTCTAGAACTACAAGACATGGTTAGCATGACCTTTGGCAGGCTGGTTTTAAAGGATAATTTCCAAGAAAAGCAAAGTGTTACTCCAAGGAGAAGATAGAGGAAAAATTTCCTCACCTCATTCAATAAATATTTTAGAGACTAAAATCCTCCCTAAATGGGGAGGTATGATCTAGATTGGATCATTATATTATTTTTCATATATCTCGATGATTTTAGAGTGGAAAAAACTAGAGGAATCGACTTTCAAGGTCATTTTAATGGAAATTCCCTATTATAGCCCAAAAATTCCCTACTCGTGCATACATGGCATTGGCCTTCTTACTTGCATAATTTTTCAAATCATTGTTGAGGAGCTCTACTTAAAAAACCAATTTTTAGAGCATGTACGCACCCTGCACCACTTCCACATACATATGCTTGCTGCATGCTAGACAACCTGCGTACATATTCTTGTTGCACACTAAACATCTCGTGTATACCTCCAAAAGTTGCAAAAATTAAAAATTTGTAAGGAATTTAGTGGAATTTATGGGCTATTGGAGGTTTCCCAACCAATTCAATTGTTATATCCCATCCCCCAACCAAATAACCATCCTTTTGTCATATAAAATGAGGTGTTGGGGTCTCATTTCATAACCAAGCACTAGAACAATGAAACTCTGCCCAATTTCCATCTCCCTTCCTTGCCCAAGCATTTTAAACCTTTTGTGAGTTACTACCTCAACATTCCCTCTTCATCCCCTTTTCCTCCATTCAATCCATTCCCTTTCCTTAAGGTGATTAGTAGATTGTGAGAAGAGGCTTATTGAAGGTGTACTTGGAGCATTGTAAAGAGGATCCCAAACCAGGTTCATGGAGTGGTGGCCAACAAGGATTGTAAGTTTAAGTCTTTCTTTAATGAATAAAAGAATTTATTTTCCCTGTCCCAAATCATGATGTTTTATGTCTTCTCTTTGATTTATACATGACATTTGATACCAACCCTAATTTATGAATAGAAATAACATGCTTGTAGCCTTGTTTTCCTAGGCTTGGATGCAGGTCATCTTTAGGAGGAGACTTGCAGTCTTTGGAACTATAGATCTTGAGGAGATCATTGCCAGACGTTGGATAAAAGGTATAGTTACCGATCTTCTCTCCTACTACTTTCTGTTCATTTATTTTGGTATGTTTGGGGTAGTGTAGAAACTAGGTTGACTTTTAGACGGTCATTTTCTCTATCTATATACTAAACCCTGGTATAGTTATAGGGAGATATTCCCGCTAGCATAATTGGCGACCATACTGGGGAGTCACTTTAGGGTTTTTAGGGAGGTTTTGGGTTGTTGATTGGTTTTTGTTTTCCTTTTGAGTTTTAGTCAAGTTTACTGAGTCTTTTAAGGGTTCTTGGTCACCTGCAAGGTGCATACCAACTTCCCCTTCCCTGTAAGTCTTCCTTGTCTTTTTATTTTTGAAAAGTCTTAGAGGTGTACGCGCCATGTCTTGGTTCAACCTGCGTACATATGCACTCTGCACAATAGACAACCCGTGTACATACACAGGCTGCTGATGAAACAACCCATGTCTCTGTGTCTTGAAAGAATTTTTTTTTTTAACAAAGAGAGAGTTAGTCTCTTTCCTGATTGAAGTTCAGACTTCTCAGGACTTTCTTGAACCAGTCAGAGTCTCTATATTTGGCCATAGCTTGGGTTAGATTTTTGGTCAACTTGTTCCTGAGTTTTCTTTTGTTTTCCCTAAAAGTTTTAGAGCGAGGTATCAAGTTTTAGATCCTCCTTTTGGTTTCTTGGTTGAATCCCTGTGATCTGCAGTTGGCTTAGGGTCTTTATCAATCCTGTTTTTAGTTTCCTCTTTATTCCCATTTCTTGCTTTGAAAAACGAACAAAAAGTTTTTACTTCAGTTTTTCTTGTTAAAGCAGTTCGAAAAATAAAATAAAAAAGAATTTGTTTTCTTGCATTCAGTTTGGTAAAGTAGTCAAGGTTGTTATTTGAAAAAGAAAAAAGAGTCGTCATTTCAAAGTTCTTTTTGATTTCCTAGAATATAAGTAGTTTGCAATCAAACGAAAGAAACTTTTAGGATTTCTTCATTTACAAGATAATGAAATATCAATTAGAAAAGTTGAATTTACAAAGAGTTTTTACAAGCTTTGCTTTTAATTTTGAAGTATCTTTTGTTTTCAAAAGATTTAAAGTTCTCTTACTCTTTTGTCTCTTCATAATACCATCAGTTTCACTACCACACCCTTTGTGTAAATCAAGCCTTAAAATTAATGCTTAATCTAAAATATATTAGACTTTATGTTTGTAGGGTTCACTGAATAGTTTAGGGTTTAGGGCCTTGAATTAGGTGTGAAGAGGAAACACTTCAAGGCCACTTTAAAACAAACATTGGAGTTTGAGATAGGGAATGTTTTGATTCCAGCGTCGTAAGAGTTATCCGGGACCCCCCTCTAACATAGGGGATAAACATGAGGTCGTGTGAGGAAAGGAAAAAAAGATAACCCCTCCAAAGCTGGACTAAACGTAGTGGGGATTGTATAATGAGGGTGTTTCTCAGGAACAATACCGATCGCATTTTCCTACGGAGTTTCATGGACCTCAAATCCATTCAAGATCCTCAGTTGTCTTCTGGACCAATTGCTTTCGATACCCTTGAAGGGCTTCAGACTTGTTATCCTGCTCATTACGATCTACCCGATTGTCGACTGTGCCCTCTTGGTGACTTACTACAAGATGGAAACCTAGTTACCCATATTTTACAGACTTACACAGGTGACTGCAGGGGTATACCATTGTACCTAGGGTGGACGTCAGATCACGCTTCGCAGAGTATACCCGGAGGGTGCTTCCCTGTTTGAGTTTCACTTGCACTGGTTAGTTTCTCTAGTGTCGATTAGCATAACCATCCTTCCCACTAGTTAGTCGACTGCTTGATTTATCTTTAGGAAGCTTTGTTAGTGTGTGCTTTATGTTCCACGTTATTCAAGCCTTACTGTGTCGTTTGATCATTTCACAAAGTGGAAGATCAATAGCTTTGTTGGTCGCGAAGGCTTCAGGGCCTGTCATTGGTTACTTTGGAGCCACCTCCGCCACCATTGAGGTGAATAATTGATCAAGAAGGGTTATTCGAAGCGACCAGACCATAGGAAACTGTGCCCAAGCCTGCTCCAAGAGGATACTTTCTGGCTCCAGAGGAACCTACCATTTCTGACCTTGAAACTGAAGGTTTCAAGCCATCCAATCCTTCAATCACCGACTTGTCAACATCAATCTTGATTCATATTTTCCCTCCCAAGGTGACATCTTCTGAGCACCAACTAGTTCTACGAGTGACAATGGAAGTGAATGTTGCTACTTTGTCCGGGAGTCCCCGTACTCCCATTACGGCTACTACTGCAAGGGGCATCCTACCTCCTCTCCCACCTTCACTAGTCAGGACCACAGTTGTCCCAACTCCCACAACTTCGGGTAGTGGTCCGATACCTTTATCAGCTTCGACCACTGTTCCGTTTACTCAAAGTGTGGTGGGTGCTCCCTTTTCATATGGGATGCCCGAATTTGATACAAACTCAATTCTTACTTATTCTACTTTACAGACTATGGGTCTGGAGGCAGGGAGATCAAATGCTCCCTTGCAAAGGTCGGCTACATGCACTACTATCCCTTTTAATGCTATCCCTTATGGTCGAGGTCATATACCTCCTCCGTCCCCTTCGTTCGACGATGATTTTCAGCAATCAATCAGGTCAAATGCTAATTATATCTTGTTTGGTGGAGGCAGTTTAGGACATTCATCTTATAAAAAGCTGGTGGGATCTATGTCATTCTCTTTGTTTGGTGCGTTTGGGAACAACACTTTCTCTTCGACTACTTTCTCAAATGGGGGCAACCCCAACTTTGGTCAGGAGAACCCGATGCAAGGTACCATTCCTTCACAGGGAGCGATGACTGGAGTATACTCCACGCAAGGTATTTGGAATCCTTGGCAGAGCTCGGTTCCATTGCAAGGAATGTTGGTTGGGGGAAACCCCTTCCATATTCAATGGAACCTTGCACAAGGCTCTGTACCCATGCCCATCAAATCGACTGGGGGCATCCCCTTCCAAGGTCCTTAGAACACAACGTAGGGAGAAATCCCTATGCAAGCTATGTCATCCAATTTCAAGATTCAGTCGATGACGTCTCAACATACGCATTTTCCATTTGCTGGTCAAGGACATGGTTTTTACCAAAACCCTGGCGAGTAATCCAACTTTTCCTGGCAACCCGGTGCTAGTCAAAATCCAGGCCATCTTTTCCTGTAAATAATTCATAACCGAAACTACCCTTTATGGAAACTCTACATCTGCTAGACTTGTCGATATTACCGAATGACCCAATCTGTCATGATTCGTGTTGGACTCCCATGCCGACTAAGTTACTTTCAGATTTTCTGAAATTTGAGGGCAAGCCTGATGAATATTCAGGTGACCATGTGACTACCTTTCACTTGTGGTGCTCATCAAACTCTCTGAAGGACGACTCCATCCATTTGCGCCTTTTTCAACGCACTCTTATACGGGGTGCTACGAAGTGGTATATTGAGCTTGATGGCTCAAGGTACTCTTACTTTAACAACTTGGAGATGGTCTTCTTGAACCATTTCCAGTTACCTGTGAGATACGACGCCGACAATGAATTGATGGCCAACTTTGAGAAAACTGAGGCCGACCATATCTCTGATCATACCTGAGAATGGCGGAGAAGAAAGAGCTTGATTAAGGTCAAGGTCCCTCCTACTTTCTTGCTTGAGTGGTTCTTGAAATCTTTGGTGCCCTGCGTATCCAAGGATGTAGCAACTTCCAGGGTGTTTTTAGAAGAGGAGGATATTATGAGAGCCCAACAACTTGAAATGATCTACTCTCAGTCTGGCATGCTCTACGAGATCTTGCCATATGTGCCATGATATACTCTTGATAAAGCCAAGAAAAATTCTGGGCCCCATGCCAATGACATTGTGGGATATTTTATCCCCGATATCTAGGGATAACTAGGAGATCATGTCTCGAGGCCCACATGGTCCTAGACATGGAGTACCGAGAGCGAGATTGACTTGAGCATGGCCTTGGAGGGCCCATCTTTCTTCTTCTCAGCCAGACTTGTCCTGCCAGCAGTAGCAGCTTCCATCACCACCGGCCTAGGCTTGCATCGGAGAGGGCTTTTGCTCCATGAGGTAATTGGTCCGAGGTATCATGGTATGTGTCATATTTGATTGTTATAACCTTCTTATATATGCATTAGGTTCCTTTCATTTCGGATGACTGCTTGGATCT
>JZKD02S1672869.1:499512-512915 GCA_000966675.3 Picea glauca | reverse complement strand
GCAACACTTTTCAGCCCTAGACTTATAGTTTGAAGCTAGTCGTTTTGCCAAAGAGTTCTAAGGAAAGAGGGAGGAGCATGAGGCCTAGCTTTAGCTACACCGGAATGAGCCTCCTGCCCTTAGGGTTTTGACTTGGTGGCCCTGCCATTGCAACACCATCAAGCCTAACTCTCCTGTCCTTAGATTTAGATTCTCCCAAGCCATTAGCCTTGCTCCTTGACTCCATTTACCCTAAGGCACTAGTCTAAGAACAAAACGTTGAGGTCTTTTGTGCTTAAACATTCTTTTAAACACTCTCTAATTGAAACCCCAACTAACCCCAATGTCTTACTAACCCTAGTTTAAGATGATGACGTCTTGGCTTCTTTGAACCTTGATTGGTCTAAAATTTGCGGCTAAGACATCCTTTGATAGACATAGAAGTGTTGAGTCTTTTCATTGGTTTATTTTGGTAAAATGTCCACTTCTTCACCTATCAAACTAACCAGCAACAATATAGGTGACGTCATACCTGTTAAAAGCCTTGTTTGGCCTTAGAACATTGTGGTATAGTCATCTATTTGATAGACTTTGAGTTGTTGATTATTTTCATAAGCTTGTTTGACAAAATGTTCCTCTCATTGTCTTCCTAAACTAATCTAAATTAGGGCTGACGTCACCTTTGTAGCAGCAACAATATTGATGACGTCAAGCCTCCTTTTAACCCTTGTTTAGTGTGAAACATTGTGGTTTTATTAACATTTAAGTGTTGAGCAATCTCATTGGCTTGTCTAACAAAACATCCACTTATTTGTCTAGCTAGAACCAACCAAAAATAGGGCTGACATCACACACAATCTGCATAGTGACGCAGCAACAATATTTATGTATGAGCATATTTATGGCATTGTGACATAATAAGGATTTGACTTTATACATTGAATGCCAATATCTCTTGTGTATTTATTGAAGAAGTGATATAAAAATAAGTTTTAATTGCAATCATTGACTTCGTCAATAATTACTTTCATTTATGCTCATATGTATTAAAGATAGTCATTGATATTGTGAAGTACTAACCACTGCATGCACATTTTAGCTTTATTTTCCTTGTCTCGCAAACATGTGCCTTTATCAGTGGAATTACCTTCTCTTTGACTATCCATTCTGCAGTAATCTGTGAAGGGAAAGCTTACTTTGACCTTTGAAGCCTTAAAACCTTGATCCTTTTCCTTCAGAACCCCAGATTACTAGGGACGTCTCCCTTGGGATTAGCCACCCTAAATAGAAAGAGCTCCCCATCGAGGTGACAGTGGGTGGGGAAGCTCCTGTTACGCCAGTTTGAGCCTTGAATTCAAGCTACCCAAACCTTTCCTACAAACTGAGCGATAACAGGATCAACACAAAGCAAGTACATGGATTTGTTGTCAAATAAGTTGCAACAATTTTTGATACAACAGACTGTGGCCAACCAGACTCCGAGTTTGGTTGTTCCCCCTATCCAAATGTCGGATGTACACAGTGTGCAGTCGACGAATCCCAAGGCCAACCAATAGTCTGAGGGAAAGAATAAACAATGAAATAAGAAGGGTAAAGGGGATAAAAAGGCTACCAAAAATGTTGGCGGGGGGAAAATGGAGAAAAAGAAGTCGAAGTATCTGTGTAATCTCTGCACGGAGGACCACCCGACTCACTTGTTCCCTTGGCTTGTAGAAGTCCATAAGCTATTAGTGCAACAAAAACCTACTATGTTGATGAACCCTTTTCCACAAGGGCAAAGTATGGCTCAGGCTTACACATCCATAAGTGCGGTAGGGGGCAGTCAGGGACCCCCCATGCCTACCAATAACAACTCAGCCGTGAAATTTTACATGATGAATGTCGATGCTCATTTATCAACCAGGAATCGTGACTACAGAATGACGTAATCTATCGAGAAGGGCAAGGATGCCACTAACTCATCAACTCCTATCCAAATTGAGAAGGTGGTGGGTGAAACAATGACTCGCATCCCTAAAGGTGCATTTAAGAAGGATTCCCATAATCCAAACGCGAGGGCCACTTAGAACTAATCTATTGTAGAGGATCTATCACAGAACCTTGTGCGATGTTCGCTCTGGAAGTCCTCTAGAGTTTCCCCTCATAGAGAAAATATTTGTTGTTTGCCTTGGGAGCGACAGAGACTAGTAACCCAGGGGTGATCGTTTTCGATCCAATCGACTTAAAACCTCGTCTTCCTCACTACGTTTCCTTTCAGATAGTAGTGGCTTGTACCGCAAAATATTTTATGTGGAGCATTTTTCGTACAGTGGTTGATGAGGGTGCCTCGACTTGTGTGATGTCGTTGGCATGTTGGAAGGTCATTGGCCAGCCTGAGTTGTCTCTGTCACCTACGTTTCTTACGACTTTTGACGGTCGGTCATTTAGAACACATGAAATAATTCCTTTCTTTCCTGTACAGTTAGGGGGTAAAACTGTGTGTCGAAGTTGAAGTGGTTGATGCGCCTCTGGACTACAATCTTTTGTTAGGAAGAACTTGTACTTATGTGATGCATGCGATGGTTGCTACGGTTTTTCAGGTTTTGTGATTTCGCATGAGGGCCGGATTGTGACCATCGACCAGTTGTCCTTCTCTCATCCTGACCCTTCATCGGGGGATTCCATGGTCCCGATGATTGATAGCCCACAGCCTAGCACTGTTAACTTAGGTGTCGATTTGTTTCCTTCATTGATGGGAAATTTTGATTACTCGCTGCCTTCCAATGATGTCAAGATTATATCGGTTGTTCCTGACCAGCCGAAGACTGGAATTTTACAAGTGTCGTCTTTTAGAATGAGCTACTTTAATGACCCGTGGACTTTACCTTCCCCATCGGATTTGATGGAAGGGATAGGGAATCCTGGCATGGCCATGCCCTTATCTGCGACCGAGGTTGCGTACAACATTTTCCAACAAGCCTCCACCAACCCTGATCCGACTCCCCCATAAGAGTTAGATCCAATTCTCAAGCCTACTTGGGCTCAAGATTCTCTTGCTGCTCAAGATCCTTTAGACTTTCTCTTTCCCTCCGACGAGGTGATTCTCAAGGCAATGACTAGTCCTGATAGACCTTGGGATGATCTACATCATAGATCTTATTTTCTTCCTGAGATTAGGAGAGTGGAGGTAGGAGAGTTTGTTTTGACCGTGAATGGAGATAGTCCTTGTCCTATTAATCCTCTGGCTATGCATGGAGTTTATGCCGAGGGTAATACGGAAAACATTGCTACAACGTTTGAAAGGTCTATCCGAGGACTACACATTTTGTTGTCACACTCTATCTAAATCCTTCATTATGACTGTGACAGGCCCAAAAAACGTTGTTTAGGGCCTCAAAATGGCCCCAGAAGTTTATGACTTGAAAATATGTAGAAAAACTGCCATGGTGGAAACCCTTGTTTTGAGCTAGTGGAATAGGTAGGTGGCCATCGATTTCTACCTAGACCATGTGGTAATGAGGTGGAACTATCCTTGGGTGACATGTGGTAGTGAGGTGGATCTATTATATGTAGACACATGGTAGTGACGTGGACCTACCCCCGAGTGACACATGGATGGATACAGATGACTAGACAATGAATTGGCATGATAACTATGTGATGATGTGGTGGTCAAAAGATACTTTGAGCACAAGCTACGTGGAATTATATGGATCTATTTAATTCATTAAAAGATAACATGGAGATGAAATTTCTTTATAAAGATGTCATGAGAACCCTCCCACAATGCATGTGGGATAAAGAAAGTCGAATTTGCAAATCAAAGGCCCAAATTTCACCAGGATAGATCAACGATGGTCGAGTCTCCATATTCCAGAGCTCATAACGTTTGATCCCGATGTTCAGTTTGAGAAATGAGAGCTCATCGGAAAGATAAAGAGATGAATAACACATTGGAAGTGGTTTCAATGGATAAAATATCAGCTATCAGGTCCTAAAAATTAAATTATAGTCAAGACTAGTTTTGGGCTTGGAAACAAGTTATTTTTGGAAAATCATTTATTAAAAGAATTTTATAAACTTCTAAGGTGGGTCCCAGATGATGGCACGAATATAAAAGCTTATATTTACCAAAGGGATTAATTCATTGCACCATAAGGGACACATAAAACCCTAATTGAAAAATAGTTTCAAGAAGATGAAGAAGAGATTACAAAAGAAAAAAGGTGGAAGAATCAAAGGTTGGGAGTGGGATGTTAGAGAGTTTGCTATAGGGGTGATTTTGTTGGAAGCAAGTTCCTCCTTTTCAAAGATTTGTGAATTTGCCTTCTTGAATTTCTCCTTCATATCCCTTCTCAACTCTCTCAATATTATTCCATACATTCACCAAGACATTTCAGGTCCAGAGGAGCAAAATCCCTACTTGTAAAAAGTAGATGCAATTTATTTTAAGTTTATGTAAATGTCATTGAAACCTTTTTGAGGTTATTTCAACCTTCTTGTTTCAGACATTTTTAATATTATTTCTTTGGGATATTATTATTAATTTCTCTCACAAAGAACTATTTTGGGGAATTACAATAGTGATTTTTCAGACTTGTGTCTAAAGCATGAGATTTCAAATGTATTGTCCATCAAAATTGTTTTTGATTTGTAATGAAGTGATCATCTAAAGTTCTTTGATGACCTATCCATTTTACTTTTATTTCATCTTGAAAATTCATAGTTGATTCTGGGTTCACATTATTTCAATAGGGAGGAAAACTATATGTTGAAAACAAACTCTGTACAAATCTCTTTTAGTTATATTTATTCACTTTTATTTCCATGAATAAGATGATGTGCTTAATGAATAAATCTGTTAAATGAGAGCTTTGCTGGAAGATCTTTTGGGGTTTTCTCTTTAGCACTCACCCATTGCATTCATTTAGAGCCATACAAAGAATCTTCCAATATATCAAGAGAGGAGAACCACTCTATAAAAACGAGGAGAGCCTTTCTTGTTCCCCACAAGATTTTCTCTCAAATGTTTGTCATTTTCCCTTGACAAAAAAATGATCAACAAAACCTGAAGGAAAATTGATCCATAATGATTAGATGGCATGTGCAAGTTTGTCTTAAATTAAGTTGGAGTTGAAAGTAACACCTTGAGTATGTCATATAAGACTATAGTAGATATGTGTTGGGCATTCTTCCTACTTGAGAATAGTGTTTTTAAAAGGTATCAAAATTGAGTAGAGTTATTTATGGGTAGGTGTCTGGTTTGCAATGTTATTCTGGAATGAATGAATTATTTTAGTGACCATATTGGTTATTGGTGGGTTTGTAAGCATAAATTAGTTTTGTTAGTAGTTACTGTTGAGTATTGGTGTTGTTGGGAGTATAAATAAGTGGTGTTAGTAATCACATTTGACATTTCGAGCATAAATCATGAGGCTACTAATAACCTTACTGACCATTTGTGTTCTAAAAAGCCAACATGAGTTGTGTAGATAAACATGTTTTCCACAAATAATGTTGAGAGTAGAGATCAATGATGTTACTAGTGGCATTGGCTATAAATAAGTTGTATTGGTAGCCTCTATGTACATTGGTGTTATTGAGCATAAATATGAACTATGTTGGCTATTGACATTGTTAGAATTACATATGATTTTCTTTTGCAATATTATATGTCTTGGGGTGGGAGCAAAATGGAAGTATCCCAACGTTTCAAATATCAAGACAAAAACATTACTCTAATGTTTGTCAATTATTGGAAAGGTGAGAAGACATTATGCCCTATTCAAATTTAATTACTTCATTGATACCAAGATAAACTATTTTGTGCACATAAACTTTTTATGCAACTTCACTCTTTTCAAAGAAAAAGATTGTACAATATATTGTGTGCTCTAATAAATACACCCAACCCCTATATAAGATATTAACTATGACACAAATGTATTTTATCAACTTATTCAATAAAATACAAAAATCTAAATGAATTTGATGAATTTGTGAAGTACAATACAATGTTTTTTATAATGTTTTTCATCTTATAAAAGATGAAATTATATCAATTCACACAGTTAAATGTAATTGATGCCCAAAGTATTGTTGAACGCATGTTGAAGTTTGTGTTAGGTGAATCCATTGCACGATAGAACCCACAAAAAAGTGTGGAGTGGATGAGGAGTAATCATTAGTGTTGAAGGCATGCTGAAGTTTGTGTTAGGTGAATCCAGTGCACAAATCGAACCGACAAAAAAGTGTGGAGTGGATGAGGAGTCATCATTTCTCTTCACATCACTTTGTGTATGAGGAGTCTTCATTTCACTTTGTTAACAAAGAAGGTTGTGGAAGAGGATGATGGGATGACTAATGGAGGTTGTTGTGGAATTATTTTGTTGATGTTGACTCCATACTAAAGTTATATTTGTTATCAATGCATTTCACTCAGTAATTTGATTTAAATGTTTACGATCTCTTGTTGCATTGATATTTGACTTAAAAGTGGAATAAATATATGGCTAAAGCAATCACACAAAAACGAAGTTCAAAAGTTTTAAGTATGTACATAGTGTTGGAGGTGCAAAGTTGTATATAACTATTAGAACATAATGTATACATGTATATTGTATAGATTATCTTCCACATGTATCAATTTGGCATTATGTTAGTTGTGTTTCAATGTTTTAACTCAATCATGTTATTTTAAAATTTTGATTAGATGTAAAATTTAATGGGCAAACTTAGTTTGCACTTTTGTCAACATATCTTCCCATTTTCAATTAGTGTGGGGCATTAATTTGGATGGACAATTAAATTAACCATTTTTCATATAAATTCAAAAAAATCATAATGAATTTTTACTTTCATGTTTTTTTTGGTTTATATAATTATGTAATGTTTTTTTTGGTTTATATAGTTATGTAATTTCTAGGTTATGGACCATTTTGTATATAAATCCAAAAAATCATAATGAATTGTTACTTTAACCATTTTTCATATAAATCCAAAAAAATCATAATGAATTCTTACTTTCATGTTTTTTTGGTTTATATAATTATGTAATTTGTAGATCATTTTGCATATAAATCCAAAAAAATCATAATGAATTGTTACTTTTTCAATGATATTTCATGTTTTTGTGATTTATATAGTTATGTAATTCTAGGTTATGGATAGATAGATGAAAAATGAAATGCTTCATCTATCCTTTAATTGCATTATTTATTATATCTCATTGTTTTGCTCAATAGTAGTTAGTAGATGTAGTTGAATTAAAATTTGTTGTAAAGTGTTATGTTATTTATATATGTTATATTATTTTTATTTATTCGATGAAATTTGAAGTTGAGTTGTTGTTCATATTAGAATTCTAATATTTGAAGTTGAGTTGTTGTTCATATTAGCATTTTAATAGTAGTTGCAATTGAATTAAAATTTGTTGTAAAGTGTTATGTTGTTTATATATGTTATATCATCTTTATTCATTTGATGAAATTTGGAGTTGAGTTGTTGTCCATATTATCATTCTAATTTGTCTTTTTATTTGTGAATCATTTCCAATTCAGTTTAAGTTAACTTAGTTATTTTCCATGTGTTATAATTTAGTCATCATGTGTATAGGTTGTGCTTGTCACAGTTGTTGTTGTTGTAGTTGCATTAATTTTACTAGTGTGTGATTGGATCAAGTTGGTATCAAATCAATGCTTCATACACAGTTATTAGATTTATACACAATTTATTGTAAACCATCACTCTTAGACAAAGAAAGAAATGGAGGAAGATTATAAAATATCATTAAACTACTTAAGGTAGGATTTTCAATTATTAATAACAATATTGGATCCATGAATTGATAATTGATGAATATATTTGTTTTACATCAATGTAATCATATTCTGTTAGAATACTATAGGTTTTTATCCACCAAAATTCCTTTGGGAGTCATCCAAACCGAAAACTAATAAATATTGGAGAAGGTTCATTATTGAAACTGGATTCCTATCTCAAAATGGGAACCAAGGTGGAGATTTCTACCTATGACAGTTTGATGCTTGCCACATGACGATGAATACTAGTTGAGGAAGCTAGATTCCTTTCATGAAGAATGTCAATTCATTGATGAAGACAAAGTTAGCTTCTTAAAGTTGAAAATGCACTTGAAGAAGCATTGATATGGTGGGAGAATTTAAGTGATCATAGTGTGACCCTTGGCATCACAAAAGTACAGTTGTCATAGGATGATTTCAAAGTTGTTACCAATGACAAATTCCATCTATTCAATTAAAGGAAGGAAAAAATGGTATTCCCTATGATATAATCCCAACTAGATAGTAGATGCCTACATCTAAGAATTCAACCACAACACAATTCATATTAGAGTGATGGGTGAAGAAGAAAAGTTGGTGGCAATGTTCATTAGCAGAGAAACCATGCCAATTATGAAATGTCAATCCAATATATGCACTTGAGTTGAAATCCCTTTGTGCCCTTGAATGATGGATTTTATAATGTATTTTATGTAGTCTTTTGGGTATGTGTGTGTTCTCTATGCACCTTTATAGGATGATATATTTTAGTCCTTGTTGACAATATTTTGTGTATGGTTGGTACGAAATCCTCATTAGTTGATGGGAAGTATAGTGACAAAAAAATCAATTTTACTCTACTAAGCTAATCAAGAAATATAGTAGCAAGGGCCTGATAAAGAAGGGAAGAGAGGAACATGTAAATTGCACTCCTAGATGAATCTTCCAACCTTCAATGAATGAGCAAGAAGAGGAGATACAACTCCAACAATATTGCACACAAGAAAAGAAAAAATACCTTCTCTTTTCTACAATAGAAAAACCCTAGATCTCACTAAAAATGAAGTAGAATCCTTATAGATATACTTGAAAGATTCATTGTGTGAAAAAAAATCATTCAAGTAAAAGACATTAAACCAATGCAAAAATATATGGGGTGGGGGGCGCACACCAGGGGTAGAAATGGGATTATATCAAAGTAGTAAATATTACATAAAGGAGATGGCCCCAAATCCTTTCTCCTTGGGTTCATTCCTCTTAGAGGATCTCTCTAGTTCAAAGGTATTCAATGTCAACCTCCAAGAGTTCTCCTCAAACCTATACAAGAGAATTGTGGAAGTGGATAAGTGGCAAATTGGGCATTCCATTGTGAGAAGAGAAGAAAACAAATCCAAGATCTGAAACTATCCAAACTAACAAAAAATTGAGATCTAAATAAAATCCATCCAAATCTATCAATCCCATGTGAACGAGCCCTTTTATAGGCATCTTGATCCTTCTAGGGTTTTCACATGAAGAATAAGTCCATAATCTAGACCAATCATGAGATATCTACTCTTTGGGTTCACCAATGGTGATCAAATTGGACTAAATCAACTAAGGAGTGCTCCCTGATCAAGTTGGACCAAATAAAAGTCACATGCATGGTACTAGCGTTGTTCTATGCCTTGCATGTAACTTTCAAGGGAGATGTTGTGCCCATAAAAAAAATCAAGGAAAATGCATAGTATTTCCAAAGTTTTGGGACGAATTAGGATACTCCATAGAAAATAGCACACATAATAATGCACTATGGGGCCAATACTACTTGGTACATTTTATTCCAAGGAAAACCTCATGGTATTACCCCCTTCCCTGAAAAATACAGATGGAGGGAAACTCATCTATCAACTTGTTGTGCTAGCAACAACCCCCCTTTACTATTTTTTGAACTTCATTCCATTGAAGGATAAAATAGTATGGGACCCCTCCTAAGTGTATTCTAACTTTCTGCTCTCTTTTCAATCTTGTTTGATTTTGAAGTTTGCATGCCCATTTCTATCTAATTTGGCCAACTCTTTTTTTCTTACAATTTTTTTATAGTCACTAGTGCTGACCTTGCTTTATCAATTCATAAATTTCCTTCAAAATGAGTTTCACCTAAGAAAAACTATTTCCAGCAATAAATGTTGTATCATTGAGAAATTATTTCCAGTATTCTTTTTCTCAATGACATATTGCCGAATAAATATTTTTCCTCTTGTAGAATAATTTCTTCTTACCGACACATAGCTTCCCCAAAAATATTTTTTCAACGACATATCACTCCACAAAGTTACTCCACAAAGTTATTTCCTCCAGTAGATGTGGCTTTGAATATTTTTTCTCTCAGTGATATATCTCCCCTTGATACTTTTCCTCAATAACACATCACTCAAAAAATACTTTTTTCAGGTGATATGGTGCTTCCAAAAAATTTCTCGTTCGTGACAAACTTGTATCACACCATTCAAGTGATTTCCCACATGCGAATCATAGATTTGACACATTTTAAATTTTGTACAGTCTTTTGAAATTCACACCCAATGGTCATATCATAATATAAAACCCCGTTCTCCCCCTATTTTTCACACCATATCATAATATAAAACCTCGTTCTCCCCCCTATTTTTCAAGAGTTTTTAAAGCAGTTAAACAATACCCATTTACATAGTAACTTGTAACCCAATCTACCTCGCCACTCCCACGTCCATCCCAAGTTTAAATGACTAGGTTCAACCCCATAGACCCTGGGAGCACATAGATGACTCATTGGAAAACCTCCCCTTATCACAACCTCAATCTTGGACCCACTACCTCTTCAAAACTGGAAAGAATCTATAATATTGTGTGAATGATATGCTCGTAACCATTCAAACAAAGGTTTTTAATCCCGATTGATGGCATGACGAGGTCCTATAATATCACTCCTCTACATTGACATTCATAATTTTCAAGATACCAATTATTCTAATTTTTTCTATTTATGATATGGGTGGATTACAAGAACAAGCATGGCCACTTACAAGAGAAGAAGTGGCAAAGATCAAATTCAAACAGAACTGGAGGCCAAATAATCAAATTCAAACAGAACTGAGGCATTTATACACTCCAAATAAATTTCTATTTGGGTACCTTAGAGAGTAACTAGCGCAATAATGAAGGAACATTTAGTGGTGCCTTCCAAAGTTCTTTCTTGCTCACCTTAAAAAGAGATATGGAAACTTTGTCCCAGGACTCAACAGTTTATCAAATCACATTAGAAAGTATGTTGTTTACAATAGCAATATTGATTTCTACTTATCATGAAGTGTTGGAAGCCTACATTCAAGACAAAACTGAGGGACATTTGTGAAAATTAATTTTGATTGTAAAATAGTATGTAAAGTAGGAAAAGAACAAATTAGGGAAAACCCACAGTTCTAACTATTGAAGTCAAAACATCCTAAGAAAGAGTTGTAAACTCAATTATATATGCCAAAGATCATCCACTTAGCAATGGCTCTTACTTTTTGTAATTTTTGGAACTACTTATGAGATTTTAATTAGAAGAAGCCATCATGGCTATTTTGAAGGAAAAACGACTTGGTGTATGTCATCTATATGTTGTGAACTACTTCTAGTTTATGTGTTTTCATTTTCACTATTGGAAGGTTATGTTATTCATTTGATAGACTATTCTCCTATGAATAATGTAGCTTTGCTTCTTATTTCTCTTCCAACAATTTTGTTCTGAGATGATAAATTGATGGTGTTGAATGAGTTTGTTGTCTTAGACTAATATGTGCACATATTTCATTAGTGTATTATTAGCATTTGCTCTTCTCTAACAACTAGCTATTTTGGAGTACAAGTAGGGACCTACTTTTAGTATTTAGATTAGATTTACTTTCAAGTTATAATATGTTTACTTTCAGTATTTAGATTAGTTCATATTGCATACTGCATTTTTCATATCATTGCCCCCATACCCATTCATATCTAGTAATGGTAGATGTGTCTGAATCTATATGGGTATTCTATACCAAATGGTGTGAGGTATATTTGGGACTTGACACTGGGGAGTACCCTTATCTGTTGAAGGGAATTATTCCCACATCAACACAACCATAATAGTGATTGGTAACCTTGAATGACATAACATGTTTGAATTTATGACCTATGGTCTCACCATCAACAACATGCCTTGGGAAGATGGTTCAACTAATTGAACTAACCCTCGTAGCTAAAACTACTTGGTACATGCAATATAAAGTCCAATAATAACATATTCCCCCTAATGTATGAGGTATGTAGAGAATTGCACGATGAAATACATTATGATGTTTGTTCATCAAAATGTACATTTGAGAGCCTATGGAGGAAGACACCACCAGATAGAGGACAAGAAAACCACCTACAATCACAACAAAAGGTAAGATAATCATCATTTATTTCATGAGTTGAGCATCCCCGTGCTCATGTGTGAGTCAAGTCAAGTACAAAATTTGAGTGGATCATAGAACAAAAAAATGGGAAGGCCATGATGTAGCATACCCATACCCACCTCCCTTGGTTATCACACCACTCCATTAGAAATTCTCTTCTCCCTCAATTGGAATTTACCAGTGGTGAGTCCAATCTGTTATCTCATATCCAATTTAAACATGCAATAAAATTTCATAATTCATATTGACTATAATTGCAATAGAATTAAACATGCATCAACAATTTCCCAAATTTCTATAACAAAGATTTTAACCACGTGAAATATTTACAAAAGGATTCTTATCCAATCACACAATTAATCATTCTAGTAAAGTATTCAAACATTATCAACTAAATTCATGAAATAACATAGAAAAATACAGATAAAATCATTTTTGATAGAGATAATTACAACTCCTTCCTAGTTCTAGCATCATCAATCATACCCATAGAGCCAATTCCATAGAACTCACATGGATGCATCTTAATCTATGCAACAAAGGATGAATTGTGCAATATACAACTAGAACATACTGAAACTCTACATACTTTTTATTTTGAAAGAATCCATGACATATTCATAGAAAAATATCATACCAGATTTGCATTCACAAATTTAAACACATAATCTTCACACACAACAACAACCATAAGAATTAATTATCATCATATAAATAATAATGACAGATTTATTTGTTCAATAGTGAAGCACTTGGAGAAACAACTCCATATGAACAATTTTCCTCCCATCCATAGGCACCATCTAGTGCAGGTGCCACCTCTAAGTCGAGTAATGAAGCAACACGGGCGAATTTGGCAGTTAGAGACCTCAAAAACAATCCTAACCTAGTCTGTGACATAAATGTACTTTTTTGTTTCAAGGAATGATTTTTCTCATTATATGGGTTGATATATTTCCACCGATGGATTGCTTTCATAAAATGGAGTTTGTATGCAAAATTTATGGCCCTAATAAGGTAACAGTTCCAATATTCCCAACAGGTCTAAGTGGTGACCATGTCTAACTCACCATAATTTGAATATGGGGAGTTAGTAAGTGTGGGAATCCACCAGAGACTTCTAGAAGAATCATGGATATTCTAAGAGGGTTTCAAAACTGTAAATCTAACCCTAATTCTACCTATCAAAAACCTAGTAGGA
>JZKD02S1672869.1:435762-481178 GCA_000966675.3 Picea glauca | reverse complement strand
AAGAAACAAAGTAAATAAGGGAATAGGGGAACCTTTAATTTGCACTTTTTGATAGATCTTCCAACCTTAAGTGGAAAAGAAAAGAGGAGGTCTAGCTCTAAAACTTTTGCACACAAGACAAGAAAAACCACCTTCCCTACTATACGATATCAAAACCTTAGACCTCACTCAAAAAACTATGTAAAATCCCTTCTATATCTACTTGCAAGATTCAATGAGTGAAAGCAAAGCATTCAAGTTAATAACATTAAACCAATGTAAGTAAAGATGGGGGGTGGAGAAAGGAGATTCTCTTAAAGCATAAATGATTGCATCAAATCAATACCTTTGAGTGGTGTCACGTGTGATGGCCTTGAATCATTTCTCCTTGGTTCCATTCCTATTCAACACTCTTCTAGTTCAAAGTTCTTAAATGTCTTCCTACAAAGGTTCTCCTCAAACCTCCACAAGAAAATTGGGCAAGTGGATACAAAAGTCCAAATTGGGAATTCCTTTTTATGAAGAGAATAAAACCAATCCAAGATCCAAAACTATTTGAACTAATCCAAAATCTAAGATCTAAATCAAATCCATCCAAATTTCAATCCAAAACTATCAAATCCCATATGAAGGTTCCTTTTTATGAGATCTTTTATCCTTCTAGAGTTTTTACATGAAGAATAGGTCCATAGTGTAAAATAATATTGAAAATCTCACACTTTGTATACACCAACAATCATCAAAGTGGGCTAAATCAACCATGGAGTGTTCCTTGATAAAGTTTAACCATGTCAATACTTGTGGTTATTATCCCTATTCTTTTACCCTACATGCATTTTTTTAAGAAAGGGTTGAACCCATCAACAAAATCAAGGAAAATGCATAATATTTCCCAAGCTCTATCACAAATTATGTTACTCGACAAAAAAAATCAACCATATTATAATTCATTCTTGAGGTAAGGTTATTTGTTACATGAAAGAGAAATTCCCATAATAATATGGATGCATATTTATGCACCAACCTATGCACCCAAATAATATGATATTGTCATGATGAAAACATATTTATACTCACGATTAAATAGCAAAGGAAATAATGTGAGAGAACTTATATCATATGTATTGTACTAAAATGCAATAAGATGTTTATCAACTCTTTTACAATGAATAATATCTATGTAGCATGTGTACCTATGTGTACCTATTTGGATTTCTTGTATTCATGAGTTAGTGTAGAGGTTTGTTTACTGTTTTGCATTAGTGCACAAATTTGTGTGATGTTTATGGTTATGATTTTGGTTTATGTTTATGATTTGTTGTTATGTGTTAACCTGTGTTAGCCCTTAATATAATTTATTTTAGGTTCATACTACTAATAACATTATTTTTGTTACCTAAAATGCATTGTATACTATAAGGTTGTGTTACCTAAAATGCATTGTATACTATAAGGTTTTGTTACCTAAAATGCATTGTATATTATAAGGTCAAGGTATGTATGGAAAATTGCAGTGGTTTCCATCTTCAATATTTTATACTTCACTGCTTGCCTCTTGAATATAGGGTTGAATGCCTTAAATGATAGGTCAAATCTTAGTTCATCACTTTTTACGCACCTTGAACCCAAATATAGAGACTGACTTTGCTTCGCGAGAAAAATTCTATGATTTCTTATTTATTCACGATTTATAATTTGTTCACTCTGATATGGTAGATGCAAAATCTCTTGAAGAGTTATATTTAGTCATATAAAAATGACTAAAATTTGTCTAATCACACCACTTAATATGGTACCACTTTGTTTTAAGAGACTTCCTTACCTCCTCCACCCATGTGCACCTCAAGAATAATTGATTTAGTTGTGTAGAATACTAGTTTGGTACCCCCATAGTCCCCCATTTTTTATTTTGGATCTAGTATATTCCTAGTCATGGATACATTAACTATTGGGATCAACAACATTCCCTAGAAAACATCTTTCCCTATGGAAACCAATCATATGAGATAGATGATTCATATAATTATGGTACAAAACTACTTGGATCTCCTTATACCATATATGACTAATGATTAGTTTAAAATTTTATATTTCAAGAGAACCCTTAGGAAGCACACTCTTCATTGGTGGAAATATACAACCCATCCTTGTCATTTTTCAAGTAGTTAAATATATATGATCACATGATAATATCTATTTTTTGCTTCCCAAGGAAATCCTTGTGGAAAACCCTTTGAGTACTTCCCCATGATCCATGGATGGTAAATGGGGTAAATCGTCGGCCCCGATTATGAAGCCTAATCCCAAGGGAATCAAGAGAGTCGAACCCGTGATCTATTCAACTCATCATTAAGGGAGACATCTCACGAATGGCTTATGATCGCTTGAGCTAACTCTCAGGGCTACAATAATCTCTATTTTATTCATAATACCTTTTGATAGAGTTATCATAGTTGTTAGGTGTTTTTTGTGGCACATGGATGTTGTCTCTATAAAATCCCAACCCCAAACCTTTCCCTCTTGCTCCAATGAACTTCCATACAACCTATCCTTATCCAACTTGTATTAATGTAGCAACCAAACCCTACTATAATTTCCCTTAGCAATAAGGTGAATCCATGAAAATGGGTTACATTTTTTGGAAAGAGGGGCATACTATTGTTTATGGTGATGAAGTGTTAGCTAGAAAACTAAAGTCAATGGTTTTTCTAACTAATTAAAAATAAAATAAAATAAAATAAAATTGGCCAAAAGCTTGGTTATTTCACCATTGAAATTTTAGAGATTCCACTATGTTCTCCACTGAAATTCTAGTGATTCCACTAGATTCTCTAACGTGATTCTAGAAAACTTTCGATTGAAAAATAATCTAATACATAAAAAAAAAGTGTTATGTTAAACTATTGATTTCTAACCTTCTAATGAAAACTTTCCCTCCCATTATTCATTTCCACCTCTCATGTAGTAAAGATACATGACATGTATTTATAAGCAATTTTTATTTTTATTTTGTGCATGAATGAATAATTATATGTAACCTTATACTTATTCAAAATGTTTTTTAATTAATATGTAGAGAAACATCATTATTCCCTTACTCACATCAGTTACTACACCCATGCTCTCATCAGTTAGTGCACCAATAAGTACATTAGTCAACACATCCACCCTTCCATGATTTAACACATTTTTGTTCTCATAAGCTAAGGCACATATATTGCTTATCTCTCTCTATATAGAGAGTACACAAATCATTGTATAATTTTATAATTATATATAAATAATGTTATAGACACCAAGAGACATGTTCCAAATGATAATGTCCATGCCTTGGTAAATTTATTTAATATTTGAATATTTTTAAGTATTTATTTATATAATTCATTTTCTTAATATTTTATTCATTTAACTTGACATGTAGGGCATGAGAACCTATACACATCCCCTTCCAACATTTTTCAGGAGAATCCTTGGAAAGATAGTATCCACACATTGACATATCCCAGTGTATAAAATGCCATTATAAATCATAGATGATATTCCATTCCTTGATCTCCCTCTCAAGAGTAGATAGATAATGTAGATAGTTCTACACTATATTGGGACATTTATTGACATCTATCATAGCATTGGGACCTGCACCAATTTTTTTGTGTGGACATTGTGTGCAAGAGGAGAAAAAATTCCACAAGGATAGATAAATGGGACATAATAAAACATAAGACCATAAAAAGATGCATTGTATTTGTTTTATTTTAAAGAATGTCTTCGACACGAGATGTGTGTAAACTCCAATTGTTTTAATACCCAAGCATAACTCTTTTTCTTTGTGATTGGTTCATCACAACATACAAAAATTTCTGAAATAATGATAAGGTGCCAAAATATTTGTGTATATTATATAGTTTTTTCTTCATATAAATATTTTATACACCAACTTCTCATCTAAATTATTTGGTGTCAGAAAAGGTCACACCTATGAGCGATGAGATACCATGCAGGGTCTTATGTTGCCTCATTTTAAATAGACTATTAGTATTTTACACATATAGAAACTTAGAGAGAGAGGGTGCCTCCCAAGTTTCTTGAGTGGCGAGAGAGACCATGAATTATAGCCTCCATGTACTATTTTGGGGTGGATTAAGCTATTAGGACCCTACACATGTCTCATCCCAGGTTTGTTGACATCCTTAGTAGGACCTTAGAGATGATGGACCATAAGGATTCCATTGCATATGTGAAGAGGTGTTGAGATGGACAACATGATTTCCTCCCCCAATAGTCCCAAGGCATGGGAATGATAAGTACACATTCAATCCCATTTAAGAGTTTAACATATTTTTAATTTTTTTGATTTGGTTGTTTTTTTATTATATAAAATGCATGTGTGAGTTAATTATGGAAATAATATTTATACATGTTAATTAATTGATGAAGTTTACAACATTTAAATGAATGTGATTTGATTACGAGCTTAGTTAGTGTTAATTAGATTATATATTACACCATCATTTTGATGAGGTGATTTTTACATGTACATATATGTAATTGTTTCAACTTTAATGTAATGTACTTTTGGTATTAAGTCAATAAAACCAACAAATAAAATGAAAATACAAAGGGATGATAATGGTTTTTTAAATAAAATCAAGATATTCAAAGATCCTATATCCAAGACTTATACTTGATACGAGGTAATATATATATAATAATTAACTATACTTGATACAAGGTAATATATATACACTAATTAACTAAGGGGATTCACATTGCCAACTCTAGTTCTACTTGGTATATACATACTTCTTACAACTCACCTAAGAAACATTTTTTTTATCCACGAGGTTCTCTCAAGAGTTACACATTTTGTAAAGTCATAAGATTTACAAGTATCTTGATTCTCAACCCTATCAAGTATACTTAAGAATTCAATCCAAAAATAATAAAGGATACTAGCCATAAGGAAACAATATAATAACGTTACCATTCATCCTTCGTAAGGTTTAATTCATACAACACAAAGCAACTCCATTTTTGAATTCAAACCTCTTATGCCTAACACTTGATTCCACAAGCATGGCTACAATATCATCTGATAGTTTTAATTGAATGTAATTCTTGCATTAGGTAAGATTATCCTTTGATAAGTGCTAATGATTTCATTATAAATTAATATCGACCAATCAATATTATGGTAAAGAAGAAAGTTCACATAAATGGGTTTCAAGAGAGCGAGATCCCAATCATGGCTTTTCATGAAATTAGGCTACCATAATTAACATGGGCATAGAATTAAACTAGAACTTATAAACATCAAGAAAATATGCATACCTAAATCCACATGTTAGATGATTGTATCCTCTCATTTACTCTACTTTCTAGTTCATATATTTCTGAGTTAAACACTTCGCACATAACTCAAATCAACAATCCTTTTGGTAGATAATATCAAACACATGACGTGTAATTTACAACAACACTTATGTTGCATGATACTCATTAATAAAAAAAACATTCATTAACCATACATAAATACCTCGAGAAATGCTCCTAATAAATTTACCTTAAAAACATATAATCTACATATATTGTTATTAGTATTTTTACAAAATATATAACTAAGAATCCATCATTTACAACAAACAATTCTAATTCTATTCATACCAAGGAATACATATCCACTTAAAAGGAGAGAAAAAATTAAATTTTAACAGGATAGCTCCAATGTCTCATTCAAAGAAAAACCCAAAACTCAAATATTAGTTTTTAAGCATTTTACTCATCAAAAAGGCAGCTATAGGAGTTCGCTATAGCCTCCTTTAGGAGTTTCCTGCTCATGTCTCCACTACAGAAAGTGGTCACAATCCAATCACATGATCTTCAATTTTTTTGTTAAGAATTAAAATAGATACCAACTTCAATATAATAAAACAAAGCCTTTATTATTCAGAAATATCTAAGTATAACAAGTTAGAATTAGTTGCTCCAACAACATAAATTTATTCAATTAGTAGAAATTATTTTACATAATTTATTTCAAGATATGTTTATGCTTTATTATACAACATATTCTCCTTCTATTTTCTGAACTAGAGCTTACAACAGTTCAAGCAACCATCATAGTACTGTATTCTTCTTCTTTTCAAGAACAAGTTAGTATAATACATAAATTCACACTTTAGACAAATACATGTTTTCAAAGCCAATTAGAACTAGATAAACCATCCAAATGACAATCAAGTTCATAGATTATGTCCTCCATATAAAGAACGACATACATATCATAGTCAAAATAACAAATAAACATCTAAAAAAATTCATAAATGAATACAAATATACATGACCAAAGAGTCACTTCCATTGTTCATAGAGTATCTATGCCACTAGCTCCTTGCCTTTGATAACTCGTTTGGTGTAACTGAACCAATTTCCACCCTACCATACTATTAGGAATAAGATCACAGAGCAATAATAATAAAAAAAATCAAAATGAATGTGGAAATAAAACACAGAAGAACACAATACAAGAGAGACACCAATATATATGGTTCACCCAATATGAGCTATGTCCATGAAGAAACATCTTGTCCTTCCTTTATTTCTTCCAACAAAATGAAGGGATAACACATGTAACACATCTATTGCAACCTCCTTTTCACTCTCTCACAATCTCTTCTCTCGGACACACTATAATCTCTCACCACACACAACCCTAATACAATGACCTCTTTAAAAAAGGGTTGTCTTTGAGGGAAAAAAAAGTACAAACATAACCTCTATTGTCATATTTGTGACCTAATAATGAACGGTCTAGATTGACTATGAAATTACAATATAATATATAGGATATCACGAAATCCAAAAGATCAAATCCATTGATCTTGATTAGATTATGATCCAGGTGGATATTTGTGGCCATCCACCTATTCCAACTGGCTCCTCTTAACAATTTTTAGTTCAACACGTTCTTATGTACTTATTTGTAATTGTGGGTTCTACGCTTCCGGGGTTGTTCAAATCCTGACACATATTCCAGGTAGATATTGGTGTCCTCCCACCTAATCCAACTGGCTTATTTTGAATGTTTTCATGTCAACACATCTTTTTGTACTTCTAGGGCTGTTTTGGGGCTCTAAACAATGTTTTTTTGGATCACCATAGTCAAATTGTAGACAAGTCAGAGTTTGACATCATAATGTGTAGTTCTCGAAAAGACCTTTCCAATGGGCTATTACGTGCCTAAAACGGAGGTCATATGCAAAAGTTACGACCCCGGGAAGTTGAAGTACCAACTTACACATCAAGGCCCACATAAATTTTGTGTTTCATCTCCTAGGGTTAGGTTTTTGGATGTCTAGGGTTTTGGCATTCGTGAGTAATGTTAAAAAGGCCTCTGGAGCCTCATTGTAATCATTCTTCTTAGATGAATGCACGTAGTAGCCACATCTCTTCTTAGAGATAGCTACCACCATTCAAGCAAGTTGTTTTCAGTTCTGCAGTTTTATAGTTTCAACCTATTTCATTTATTCAATAGAAGATATTGTTCACTGGATATCTGTGTTGTTCTCCATATCTCTGTGTTTATTGTATTTAGTTTGTTAATCAGTTCGTTCCACTCATAAATCCGGATCAGTGGTATCAGAGCGGTCTGCTCTTCATTTATTTTTCTTCATGCATGTCCCCAACAAGATCTGGGTACAAGAATTTGGGACTCGAACCATTCGAACCTTTGCAAGATCAGTCGTGATGAACCCGAAAACAACCCATGGGAGACGAAAATAAATATGATGGAGAAGGAGATCCTTTTAAAATGTTGCTCAAGGAATCCCTTGTGTGACAAAGGAACGAAATGCTGGACAACTTTGCACAAATCCTTCGACGACTGCCCATAGGAGAAGCATCTTCATCAAGCGGCCATGCAACCTCCTTCAAGGTACATGCAAATTTTGATATTCCATTATTTGAAGGATTGATAGATGTAGATGTTGTAGATAAATGGTTGAATCTTCTCAAAGGGTGTTTTTCAGTCCACAATTTTTCTGATAGGGAAAATATTACTTTTGCACTCCTCAAGGCCATCCCCCATGTTAAGAATTGGTGGGATACTTGCTCCGAGAAAAGGGCCATAGAGGAATATGAAATATTTTCAGTCTCCCCCATGTGGGATTCCTTCCGGGATTCCATTAAATAACAATACTACCCTGTTGGAAGCTATGAGGACTAGTACACTAGATGGACCACCCTGCGTCAGGAAAGGGACCAAACAGTACCCGATTTCACCAATATTTCCATACCTTGTGCATAAAATTGGGTATCAAAGACTCCGAGCGACATCTAGTGCTCAAATAATGCGGTTGTTTTCATAGATACATTCAAATAGAAATGGATTTTCTGGACATCACATCATTGGGTACGTCTTATCGATATGTTGTCAAGATCGAGCAAAAAATTAAGCAGAAGAGGTGAGAGTTCAGATCTGCAAACTCCTCACAACCGAAGTAGGGAAAAGGCGGCGCCAACCCACACAACAAGGGACAAGGAAAAGATGGCCACTCTTAGTAAAACCAGTCCAAGCTGCAACACAAGAAGGGTAATGAGAAGTCAAAGAAGGACACAGGAAAATGGTGTGAATACCATAAAATCCCTTGGCACTTCACCGAAAAATGTCGCTCCAAGAAGACACTCGTGGCCGAGCTGAAAGCTTCCGAGTTAGAGGTTGATTTTGACTCCGAATCAAATCTAGAAGGAGGGAAGCATATTAGCGATGTTGAACCCAGTGCCACTGTCACTACCACCAAAGTTCAGCCAAGCAAACCAGAAGAACAAGAGGAAGGGGAACACCTCTTTCACTCACAGATGTGGGTAAAGGGTCTCCACTTCATTTCATTGTCGATAGAAGCAATCAAAATAACCTGATCTCAACAGAGGTCATCAAGCGAATGGACCTATCGACAACACCACACCTGCATCACTACACCATCGGCTAGCTTTGCCAAGGAAGGGATCTATGTGTCAACCAATAGTGTCGTCTGCCCTACGACATTAAGCCTTTCAAAGACAAGGTATTGTGTGATATTTCTCCCCTTGAAGTTTTTGATGTTCTTTTAGGACAACCATATTTGTGGAAGCGACATGTTGTATATGAGTCTAGACCCTGCAGTGTTATTATTACTTTGGGTAGACAATTATACAAGATACCATAGGTAGTGCCGCCTACCACTATTTCTATAATCTCTGCTAAGAAATCCAATAAGGTCATTTCACAAACCGAGAAGATCATCTTCTTTGTGATCCATGCTCACAGTAAGAAGAAGGTCGTCGCCACATCTGTGGCCTCAACACAACGCCTATCTTTGCAGCAAAAGAAAGTGGACAGGATCATGGAAGAGTACAGAGACATCTTCTCCTCACCCACCGAGGTATCGATGCACTGCCAAGTCAAGCATCCAATTGATCTAACCCCCGATGAACCTTTTCCTAATGGACTAGTCTATCATCGCTCGTTGATGGAAAATGACGAAATCGAGCGTCAGATCCAAGACCTACTTCAAAAGGGGCACATCAGACCCAACTCCTCCCATTGTGGAAGCCCGATTGTATTGGTGCAGAAGAAATATGGGACCTGACGGCTCTGGATTGATTATAGAGCATTAAACAAAATCACAGTGAGGAACTGGTACCCAATTCCTAGAATTGATGACCTTCTTGACCAACTCAAGGGAGCTAAGTTCTTAAGCAATATTGACCTTAATTCTGGCTACCACCAGGTTCCCATCACCAACTAATGTATGGAAGACAACTTTCAAATCTAAAGAAGGTATCTTTGAATGGTTGTTCATGCCCTTTGTCTTAACCAATGCACCAACCACTTTCATGAGCTTGATGGATGATGTATTGATACCCTTCACCAACTCTTTTGTGGTGGTATATTTGGATGACATCCTCATCTTCAACAGAACTTGGTAGGAGCACATGCAACATATTCAATAGGTTTTGAGCACTCTGCAGCAGCACAAGCTATATGCCAACTTGGAAAAATGTTCCTTTGGCATGAACAAGGTCCAATACTTGGGCTACATTCTTGATGAGCATGGGGTACATGTTGATCTAGCTAAGATCCAAGTCATCTGTGACATGCCATCCTCGACCACACTAACTGAGCTTCGAAGCTTCTTGGGACTGGACAACTTCTACCGACGGTTCGTGTTGGGATTCTCCCATATTGCATGGGCCCTCAACCAAGTGACCCAGGGCAACGACAGGGAAAAGTTTGCATGGTGGAAGGAACAACAATGAGCATTTGATGATTTGAAGCATCGCTTGTGCTCAACTCCAGTACTCTCCTTACCCGATCTACAACAATCGTTCGAGATTGAGACTAATGCATCTAACTATATTGTAGGCGCAGTTCTCACTCAGCAAGGTCATCTGGTAGCCTAACATAGTGAGACACTCTTAGATATTGTTCAGAAATACCCCACCTATGAAAAGGAAATGTATTCCATTGTGAAAACTTGTCGTCAATGGAAACATGACATTCTGGGAAATGAGAAAATTATTCACACTGATCACAAGCCTCTGCACTTCATACAGACATAGGGGAAGTTGCAGAACAACCGTCATCAGAAGTGGTCCACCTACCTACAATAGTTCCATCTCAACATCAAGTATAAGACAGGGAGCACAAATCGTGTCGTTGACTACCTCAATCGACCTCTTGTGGCTGCACTCACCACCGTGCTCCATTCCTGTGGACATTAGGCATCTGAGTGGCTCCAACTTTATCAACAAGATCTAGACTTCCCCACCACCTATCAACTCTTTGGTACATGCACGAATGTCACTGATTTTCACATCCATGATGAACTGCTATTCCATCTGGGCCATCTCTGTGTTCCTGCAAGCGAGCATTCAAAGATGATTTGGGAGGCTCACTACAGTCGGATGGCAGGACACTTTGGCATGGAGAAAACTGTGGTAGTTCTACAAAAACATTTTTATTGGCCAAAACTTTGATAGGACGTCAACATGTATATCAGATCTTGCACTACCTGTGCCATTTCCAAGCCAACCATCAAGAGAAAGGCTTATATACCCCTCTTCCTACTCCTGAAAAGCCTTGGGAATCCATCTCGATGGATTACATGTCTGGCTTTCAGTCCACCAAGAAAGACAATGATTGTGCATTTGTGGTAGTTGATTGGTTTTCGAAGATGGCCATCCTCACAGCCCGCAAGAAGAACATCACATCAACAGATACTGCTAAGATCTTCTCCGAACGATTTTGGGTCCATTTTGGGATACCACATACCATCATCTTCGATCAGGACAACAGGTTCCTCAACACATTTTGGTCGAGTCTCTAGTCATTGTTGGACACCAAGCTCACTAAATCCATTGCTTTCCACCCCCAAAATGACAACCAAACAGAGGTTGTCAATCGGATGATTATGCACATCCTTCGTGTGTACAACTCTAAGCATCTATGTATATGGGATGAGAGTCTCCCCTATGTTCAACACAGTTACAACAGGGCTCTCCATAGCTTCACCAACCATAACCCATTTCAAGTGGGGCTGGGATTCCAACCCTTGGGTCCCATTGATGTTGTAATACCTCTTGCAACCACACATTAATCTTCTCATGCTCATTCTGAGACTGACAAAGCTACCAGATTCATTGAGAGGATTCAACACATCCACCAACAGGTCCATGAGATTTTGCAGAAATCCAATGCTAAGTACAAGCAGTGCCATGATCAACACAGGGTACCGCACCCATTTAAGGTGGGAGACAAGTTCTGGTATACATTTGTAGAAAGAGAACCTTACAGGGCCCCATCAAAAGCTTCACCCACTTTGCTATGGGCCTTACACTATCACCACGGTTGTGGGTAGTAATGCTTTTGAGCTCAACGCTCCACCCTTCCTTGGTGTGCACCCCATGTTCAATGTGGACCTCCTTTGACCATATTTTCCACCATTATTGGACACCTTAGAGATTGCAAAACAACTGACACCAAAAGAGATCAACCCTGACTGCATGGAACATGCATCCACTGATCAAATAGTGGACACACAAGTCAAGGAAACTCACCAACAGAAAATCCAGATTTATCAGGTTGTTAAGGCAGGGCATCTCCTACACCAAGGAAAGTGGCTTACCCAGGGCCAAATTCAGCAGAAGTTTCCTCACCTAATGTGGGAACTCAATGCAATGGAGACCATTGCTTCCTAAGGGGGGAAGACTGATTCAGGTGGATATTGGTGGCCACCCACCTATTCCAACTGACTCCTCTTGACAATTTTTAGTTTAGCACGTTCTTGTGTACTTCTTTGTAATTGTGGGTTCTACACTTCTGGGGTTGTCTGAAGCCCTACAAATTTTCTAGGTGGATATTAGTGGCCGGGATCCAACTATATTATTTTGGATGTTTTCATGTCAACACATCTTTTTGTACTTCCAGGGCCGTTTTGGGGCCCTAAACAGTGTTTTTTGGGCTCGCCAGAATAAAATAATAGGCGAAGTTAGATTTTGACTGTGTAATGTGTAGTTCTTGAAAATACCTTTCCAATGGGCTATCACACGCCTAAAACGGAGGTCGTATGCAAAATTTACGACCCTGGGAAGTTGAGGTACCAACTTACACATCGTGGCCCACATAACTTTTGGCGTTTCATCTCCTAGGGTTAGGTTTTTGGATGTATAGGGTTTTGGAATTCATGAGTATTGTTAAAAAGGTCTCTAGAGCCTCATTTTAATCATTCTTCTCATACGGATGTGCATGGCAGCCACATCTCTTCTCAGAAATAGCTACCACCATTCGAGCAAGTTGTTTTCAGTTCTGCAGTTTTATAGTTTCAACCTATTTCATTTATTTAATAGAAGATATTGTTCACTGGATATTTGTTTTGTTCTCCATATCTCTGTGTTTAATCTATTCAGTCTGTTAATTAGTTCATTTCGTTCATAAATCCGAATCAGATTACAACCCTAATTCCTTAACTGGAATTAGAAAACCATGGGCTAGAAAACCGTGTGCCAAAACCGCCCAAAACATTTTGCTCGAGGGATCCACCCCCCATTGTGCCGACACAACATAACAAGACATTGGGATAATTGTGCAAAGAATATAACATAGGGTCTGGGATCTAAACGTGGTTGAAACAAGACCTCTAAATTAGGAAGCTAATCGGGCTCTACAACCAACACATACCTAGGGAAAACTTCTTTCCCTAAAACTCCCATGTTGTGTGGGATCATAATTAGGACCATAAAATAAAAATATATCAATTGAATATGCTCCAATGAGGGAGTTGTCATCGAATGATTGGTTTTTCTTGCTGAACATGTTAGGCCAAGCCTTTGAACCACTAACAAGGGCATCAATGTAGCATAAATACTAAATTTCCTTACAAACCAACATATTCGGTGTATTTAGTTTTTACATTGTTCTAACTAAATTTCAATAGCATTTTATTATTTTTTAGGTTCACCCCCAAATCCCATGGAGGCCTCTTTTATTTATATATTTCATGAGGTTACCGACCTCATCCCATGCAAAAATCCCTAATTTTTATAATTATTAATTAGCTAATATTCATCCCTAGTAGGTGGTATCTCCACATTTTTCCAATTTTTCATAATTAATAAATTAATAGATTATTCACCTAATATCCCATGTATCATCTTTTTATTTTCCTCAATTATTTATTTTCCTGTCAATTTTAACTAAAACAATCTTATTTCAAAGAGCCCCTAAAAGTGGTTAACTTTTAGGCAAATTAATATATTTATGGGTTTACCTATCATTACCTTAATGTAGCTCGCCCTTTAGAAGGTTTAGCTATTGGAGAGTAAGGATTTTTCCTTCCTTACTACATGCCTCCCAATCATGACCGTGTGGTTTTTCACCCCCCACTCGACGAGAGAACTTGGAGTAATCCAAGTAATGCACCTTCAATACTAGGTAACCTTGCTACTTGACTTCCTTATCCCACATATTATATGATAAACTCCATACCTCAATTTTGAAACTCATCACCTATATATTGAGACAGAGTGGGTAGGCTAAAGCAACATAACTCATTCCAAAATGACGAAGTCAAAGCCTCCTAAGAACCTCTACACCTCTATCTTAGAATTGAGTGGGTAATCCAAAGCATCATGACTCATCCCAGTACAATGATATAATGAAAAAAAATCCTTATGATTATGTCCAACGCCCATATGTTTGCACACTAGCAAGGCTTCACCTTGTCTCTTGCAAATGCATGCATCACTCAAACATATCAAATAACTCTAAATAGATATATAACATGTTTCAAATCATAATGAAAAATACACAAGTTTCCCTTAATGGGCCTCACTATCAAAGTTCCAACACAATTGATAATTGGTTGTCTACATCATCAATATCAATGAAACCATATATATATATATATATAATCAAAGTATCATATCATTAGATCAATATTAATGTGATTTCACAACATTCATAGCATCCACATATAAGTTTTTTACCATTACACAAACGAGATTTTAATACTCATTCATCATTACTTGAGAGTTCCTACTCCATTTGCTTGTCCTAGCTTTGTGATCCAAAATGGATCCAAAAGGACAAAAAATCGAAGTTCTCGGATTTGGATGAAACAAACACCATTGCATAGTGCTCATCGCACTGATTTCAACGGTATATTTGATTTCAAAAATGGCCTTCATATACGAAAGATATCAGGATATGAAGTTTAGGTCAAACATGCAAAAAGTCAAAGTCAATTGGTTAAAGGCCATACCACTGACGTGGTAGATGATGGCAGAAGTATGTCATGTTGATGTTATCATGACATGTGGCAGGTAGATTTGACATTTTCAAGGCTTATTTGGACATGTAAAATTTGACACGTGGCACTGTACGAAAGTGACATGTGGCAGTGATGTGGCAGGTGACATGGCAGTATGGTCCATGTGGCCCAATGACAACGTGACACATGGTTGTACGATTATGACATGTTAGCCGCAGATTTGGACACATGGCAGGGTATGGTTGTGACATGGCGACAGGTGGCAGGCTCCGAGTTGGACACGTGGCGGTACAGGCTGATTGTGCAACTGAGTTGGTTGTTCACTGTGTTGATGATTGTGCAGCTGACTAGATTGTACAAGCCAGTCAAATCATAACACGTGGCCCAATCACAAGGTGCCATGTGGCACCTTGGATCAGGCCAATAAGGTTTAGTTCAAAATTTGTTTACACTCCGTCAGGCTCGAACCCCCAACCTCCAGGCTTGGCAACAACTTTAGCACGGTGCACTAACCACTCGGGCGCTTTTGTTTCATGTTTAAACAAATGACACATATTTTATTTAAATTGATATGCGTTGGAGTTGAGGGATAAGCACTCGGTCGACGGGCCTAGCCCGTCGGCCAAGGCGCGTATGACCAGGGCCGAGAACCAAGGGCTAGGTGCAGGAGCTAGCGCGTGGCCACATGGTGCCATCCACGAGACCGAGGCCTTAGAAATAGGGGCGCATGCGATGTTGGAGGCCTAGCACTCGACCACATGACCATGGGTTGGAAGAGGGGGCGCGCACCAAATTTGGCCAAAAAGTGGGTTCTTAACATTGTAAAATGGATTTTTAATGATTTTAAGCCCTTTTTAAAGGGATTTTTGCCCATTTTTGGAGGATTTGAGCCTAGTTTGAGGCCAAATCTTGGGAGGAAGTTGGGATGTGACCCCCAACTCAAATGCCATTTAAACCAAGACTGTTTGCAAGTTCAACACAATAGAAGAAGGAAAAATAGAAACGTCATATGCTTGAAGGTCGAAGGCATTTTTCTTTGAAGGTGAAGATGCAAAACTTCCAAGGGCCATAAGTTGAGCATATGGAGTCCAAATTCTGAACGAGAAGAAGTGTTGGAAAGGTGGAGTCGAGCTCTGCAATATGAAAAAGGTTGTAGCAAATATTGAAGGACTTAAATGCATTTGAATTGTGTAATTTATTTAAGAGTTGTTTATTCCGTTGTAGAGCATTGTCAGATTGATAGGGAAAAACTTGGCAAGAGTATTATTCTGAAAGTTTCGGTCAATGCAATGTTAGCAGGAGATATAGTTGCAACTCTTTAGAAGTCCATGGTTATATAATAAATCTTTAATATCTTTGCATCACGAGAATGGAAAACGGCTACACACCTGAATAAAGCTTGGAGACGTAGGCTAAGAGTATAAGCCGAACTCCATTACCAACTCTTCTCTTGTTCTTGTCATATGTTTTTGTATTCGTTGCTTTACAAATTCATTGGTTGAAGCATTTGTTTAATGAACTATTTACTCATATTTCACATGCAACGTCAATAAACAATCTTGTTAATAATCTAAGTCAAGGTGTATGTTTTAAGAACCGATCAAAGTGTATGTTCTAAGTCTTGTTAATAATTTTAGCCTAGGTTAATATCAAACTCTTGCATCCAAGAACCATATATAACTATCCAATCCTATCACAATTCCCACTTATTTAATACCATCAGTAATTAATGCATCATCATCATAACATCATTTTCTCATAGCAATCACACATGTTATTTCATGCATGCACATCATCACAGAACAATCACACATGTCACATGTGCATGTACTCATGCACACCTCTATTTACATAAACATATTGCATACTTTCATCAAATTCCAAGTCATAAATGACACAAATCATCCAAGTTTCCAAGGACAAACATCCTAGTTGTATGCAAAATCAAGCCATGTATAGAGGGACATTACACATAACGTATCTTTAAATATAAAAAAAGTTATCATAAGGATCAATGAAATGTCACAAACATCATTTCAACGTCTCTTGAAGATGGACCAACCCAATTCTATACATCCACCTAATAATTTGGGCAAGCACAAGGATGTGAATGAAGTATAAATTGTAAGATTGAGTTTGCTTATAGAATTTTCATTTTCAATCAGTGAGACCATAGCTAGTTGATTTATTTTAATCTAGTTTGCATATTATATCGAATGGAGGAGTTCTCAAAGTGAATGAAATCCATTGTCAACTAAGCTACATAATTTTCCAAACCGTGCACATTGATTGGTCGAGCATAATTCCACCTAGTTTGTAAGTACATATGAATCAACACATATACATCCACACACCTAACATTATATGGATAGCACGTGTATTTATAAAGCACATTCCTTTAAAATTTTAATATATAGTAAATTGTTTATTTCAAAATGATGGAGAAATTATAGCTAAGATCATGTTTTCACAAATCCCATTAGATACATAGGTATTTGCATATATGTGCTTTCCATATACCTTGTTTCTACTTTGTGCACCACCATTTATCTCATCTCATAATGAACAATAGAAACTGTATTGTAGACATGATGCTCCATAGTCAACATTCTATCTTTAATTTTTTTTGTTTGTAACTTCTTTTCATAAACCATAATTTATGAAAATAAAGTATGAAAATAAAGTTTGATAAATCAAAGCTTATAAAGCATTCAAAATATTCACATGAAATTAGTATTTATTTACTCCTCTATTTAATGATAATGTTTCAAGTATATTATTACATAGACCTCTTTAATGATAATGTTTTTAAGTATATTATTACATAGACCCCCTTTAATGATAGTGTTTTTTCAAGTATATCATTACATAGACCCCCTTTATTTTAAAAGGTCATTTTTTTGTTTCGTGTTAAATTCACCAAATGAGTAACACAACCCAACCCAACGTATGTCTTACATCATTATTAGTCCCTGCCCTTCGGGCATGGGGACTTATAGTAATTGGTTTTATACATTTTTATTATTCATGCATAGAAAATGAGGTTCTTTTCATGTTTTAACATAAAGTTTTAGGTTATTTGTGCATTTTTTAAGTGGTATTTCATTAGTTTATCCAAAGTTTTATATTTGACCTCTTATTTGGCCTTATATCGAGGCAAGAGGCTTCTCAAACATAGGGAACAAAGGGTTTGAAACTAATAAACTGGATATCTAGCAAGCAAGGGGAATTAATGCTAAGTTTCAACTTAGCATTAATTCCCAAACATTAAATGTTTAATGTCTTTGCCCCATAAATTCCATAGTGTCTCAGAGCATCCTAGTGACACTTGGCAAAGCGCTTGGTAGCCGTTTCTTTGATGCATGCCCCGCACTTGGTCACTTGCAGGATGTGCACCTCACTAGCCATGTTGCTGGAGCTAAGTGAAGTGACGACCGGGAGCACGATTCATCAGTTGTTATTAATTTCAACTTTGCATTGCTTACCTTCTGTTAGGCTTTGGCCTCTGGTGCACGTTGCAAGATTGAGGCAAAGACGTTTGGATTCATATCTGTGGAGTCCTGTTGTAAGATACCCCTGGCCTTCCTTCAGCCTCCCATCCTTGCTTAGTGTGATAATATCGGCAGAGAAGCCATTGATGGCTCTGTGTTCTCGAGATTTCAGTGCTTGTGTAGAAGTAGGGCTCGAGATTTCAGTGCTTTTGTTGAAGCAGTGGTTGTGGTGGTGACATTACAAATTGAGAATATTGTTTCAGAGAAATGTATCTGGCATAAACCCAGTTTTTATAATGTGAGTATGTACGTGCTTACCTTTTGTTAGGCATTTCGCCTATGGTTCACGCCTGCAAGAGTGAGGCAAAGACACTTGGATTCATATATGTGGAGTCATGCTGTAAGATACTCATGGCTTCCTTCAACCTCGAGTCCTTGCGAGCAAGACGCGATCGCCCAGAGTTTGAATCAGTGTGAGGAAGCTAGGAGATGTTTTCAACCAGCAGGCCATAGATGGATCTGATGCCCCCTGCGATGAAGGGACCAAATCCCACAAGGTCTCCTCGGTAGTTCTGCAGGCAACGAAAAGGCAAGCCGGGAAAATAATGGGCATGTATGATTACGTTGCAGTGCCTGATCAGGAAACATTGGAACCGATGAATACATGAAAGCTGAAAGCAATTGCAAAAGTCCAGGCTTCAACTAATATGCCTGAAAAGTAGTTGCAAAAGCTAGTCTCCTTATTCGAGCAGTTGCTACATAATTTTTTCTTAGACATTAGCTGCTTTAGGAGAGAATTCCTTAGATTTATACTGGCCCTCACAATTAACTTCAATGGGCCCATATATCCTTGAAATCCTAGTCAATCCTTTTCCGTGCGGTCATTGTGTCAGTTTATTTTGGAACCACGGAACTCAATTTCAAAGCACATCCCTAGTTAGCAATTTCAAGACTCACTCTCAGCCTGTCCCTTGTTAAGTGTTTGTTTTAAATCTGTCATAGCTGATGTCCCTGTATTATTCATTTTTATGCCCTAAGAGCTCCATGGGAAATAGCTCAATTTCAAAGACTCATACTAATGTTTCCATTTGACATGTTGCTTGCTTCAATTGATCTAGCAAGCAAAAAATTGAAAAGTATTCTAAATGGTACCCTTCTTTTGACAGGCTAAATTTATGGCTACTTTTTCTTTTCAGGCCAAAATTTGGAAATCTCATTTGTAAAAGATACGATGACATTTATAGATTGATTTCCGCCTAGCCCATTTCAAGGCTATGTTTTTCATTGTACATGTTTATTATTGTTGGCATTTTGCTTTTAGTTATAACGTGCTCAAACCAAATGGAAATTATGTGCTCCAGACTAATTTATTGTGGATAAAAACAATATCAGCAGGGAAGCAACAAACATGGACAAAGTTAACCCATAAGGATGTCAATTTTTTAACACATGATACACAGGTTGCACTTAAAGAATTAAAAAATCCCTAACAACAGACTGAGCTATAGTATCTGCGTATCAAAACTTCAGATTTGTACTGACTACTAACAGAAATTTAAGGATGTAAATTCAAGAATGCAAACACAACATCATGTGCAGTAGATCAAAACAACAAATAGATTAGGTCTGATCTACATGAATCTGCAATCTGGAAATTAGAACATCAAGCACGGTCTCCAACAACAATCACGTAAATTGTCTATTACTCAGAAAAGAAGCATATATTGCTAATAGATCGAAACGAAGCATATATTGATATTTAAATAGATCAATTATATGTGTGTACATTAAATAAATATAACCTCTCTGTAGAACGTCCTACTTGATAGTGTGTTCCTGTGAAAACGAGTATTAATTTGTGCTCCAATGTCCTTGTCGATGGTGTTGTGTTTCTGTCAAAATGAGTATTACTGCATGCTCCAATGTCCTTGTCGATGGCACCTTTGCCTAAAGCATGCGTCTCCAGGTGTTTATACACTTTGTAGGTAAAATCTTCTGGAGATTTTAAATATAATATTTTTGGAGATTTTAAATATAGTATTTAATACAACTATAAGAGAATTGTAAGAGATTGGAAAGAGTGTATGTTCAGACAAGCCATTTGGGTGCATAATTCTTCCATGCACCACCTACATGATCCTCATGGGACACATAGCATCCCTACTACTCATGGGACACTTAGCATCCTGAAGGGAGAACATGGGCAATGCTAGTCTTATTTTGTTTCTTGCTCTCTCATGGCATTGCTAGTCTTATTATTTTGTTTCTTGCTCTCTCATGGCATTGCTAGTCTTATTTTTTTTATGCCCAAACATGAAAGGATACTAGGCGAGATGACCAGGTCACTCACTTTGGGACTACTTGCCTATTACCCCATGCCACAATCTGTAAGTTCTTATCAAGATTCTCTAGCATGACCCTTTCACTAGACTATGCAAAAGTATTGGTACATCTCTAGGTATTCTTCAATACATAAAACATGAGATGCCAAGCTCACACTTATAAACAGGCAACACACATCTATCAAGAACAAAATTAGTCATATAAGTTATCCCAGTAGATACATGATCAAAATTTCCATTTGAAATTAAAACTAACATTAAAAAACCCTTTAATCCCTACTGTTAAACCTTAACCCTAGAGCTTACAATATAGGCCCTCAGTTACACGATGTGGACCTGGAAGATAGCACCACTAAGGATAATCTGTTGATGGAGTTAATGACAGACGATTGTTGCACCGCACAGAGTTAACCGATGAAGAAGCCTTAGAGCCCGGGGATTTTCTTAACTAAAATTAACTACCTACAAAAACAAAGCATTAACGATGGCACTGCTTTAGAAGCTGATGATAAAAACCCGGAAGCAGACTCTATATGATGGTTGTCACAGAGTACAAATCATTAGAGGCCCTAAGAAGCATAATGCATTCTTGTTAGGAGTTAGTAGAATAAGTTGGGAATATATAACTGATTTTTTTGAATTATAAATCACTGTGAAAAACATGTTGCGGATTAAGAGATAGGTGTACGTCTGCCTGTCAAATTGATCCCCAACGACAAGCAAACTGCCCATATAAGGTTGTTTGCAAGCCAAACATAACCAACCAGCCAATAGGGCATTGGTTCACTAGTGAGATCAACAGAGTATTCAACTGTCCACTGGGTTCTAATCTTGATGTGGTCTGCCCTACCTGAATATCATGCATTTCAAAGGGATGAAACCATGTGCAATTCCCAAATGATTTTAGTAGGGTAGGAGCACTCTTCTTACACTTCATGTACCACTATAGTGCCCTACCTCATAGTGTCATTTGGAACTATACCAATCGGGTTGCATCTATGGTCCTCCATGCATTCCAAATTGCGTCGTAGAGGAACCAATGTTGCTATGGGTCATCATCACCATTGCCATGAAATAGAGACAGCCACAGAGAAGACATTGCCTATTTATGCAATGAGACAATACAAATCCACTAACTTTCTACCTCTCCCTGATAGGGACTTATTGCTAAACAACCCCCTTGTTGTTTGTGTTATTTATTTTAGATCAAGTATTTATACATTGATTAATTTAAAGCTGAAAAATCTTGAGGGTGGTAGACATGATTGATTTTTTAAAAAAATAAACTTTATAATTTCACACAATTTGGTACACTTAACTTTAAAATTTATATGTGAACATATGTACATATATGAAAATTTTCATATTTTTTTTGGGCCATTTAGAAGATGATATAGATTTATACGAGTCATATACACTTTCTTACACATTTTACCTTTATCATCAAATTTGACTCATATCTTCGGATTATGAACTTAGTTTGACTCATGTTATGGATTATGAAACCACATGGTTCATTGTTTATATTATATACATGAACATTTTTTGGTATCCGAACTTATACATGGATCATTGTGATTGTGTCTATATATAGAGAGTCAAATGTGATCATCGAATTGTTAATCCAACTCACAAATATTAATGATTATATAAACATAATCACATAAATTTATGAGACATGAAAGTACATAATTTTTAAAGATTATGGGACAAAGATATATTATTTTTAAAGATTATTTTAATGTGATTAGTGGTTAGTTAATTAACAAGTTAAATGAATTATATTAATCATTTAATTAAATTTGTCAATTATGTTTTTCTATTAATGTTTTCTCACCCACATATCATCCACATATGTGGATGGGGTGTACTAAATGGTAAATTTTAAAGTTAAATGTATCAAATTGTGAAATTATAAAATATATGTAGGTGGGGGCATTAATAGAAAAACATTAATAATGTTTTTCTATTAATGTCCCTTATGATCAACTGCATAGTAAAATAACTAAGAAATAATAATGGTTTACTAAATAACTAAGAATTAAAAATGGTTAATTAAACAGGGCCATATAAATTTATTAACATGAATATATAGTTTATAATTTTTTTAAAATTTATCTAAATGTAGTTAGTAAGACATTTAAACGTTTTTCAATGATGTAAAGTAGTTATTAAGTTTATGTTTGAGCCTACTTGTATGAGCCTAGGTTCATTTTGGAACACATGCCACACAAACTCAATTTTAATTATAATTTCTTTATAATCCAAGCTATAGTTAATGATTTAGGAATCTGAACCTCGATAATGTATATGTTGTTTGTTTTGTATTTATTTGGGGCTTAATAATATTATTAGATACTTTGTCAACTAAAATGGCTAAAATGGGTTGTAATTTATTGTTTTTAATGTTTAGTTTTATAATCCATAATCATTATGAGTAATATTAGAGAATTGATTAGCAATATTCTGTATTCTTTTATTTTATTTAAAGTGGATTGGGTTTTCTTAATGTTAAAGTATCATTTCACTATTAATAAAACATTTATGTACATTGCTTTCATACAAAAAAAAAAGGGGTGGGATGCACACACAATCACCAAAAATATTAGCAAAAATCTATCAAAAATTAAAAAATGGGTTGTCTTCAAGCCAAAACACACATGAACATATAATTGTTAATAAAACAAAGCATCGTATAAAAGTTTGAGGTGCCACTAGGCATAGATATTGATACATATAAAACACTAAACAACAATGCTAGCAGTTGGTAGGAACGACTCATCATGGTCATCTAGGGTAGGGCCACAACCAAACATTGTGGGATAATCATTAGTTGCACCCAACCATCTTTAGCAAGTTTGGGGGGCTTTAGATCCCTCGAGATAGCAAGGTCCCGAGTCAAAAACTATTTGGCATTATTTAGAAGGGAAATATCCCAATTACGAGCTCATTCCCACCTTTCCTGACCCTACATGCTTCCTCGGTGGTAACCATTGTGGTGTCACTGAGATGACTAGCAATGAGAAGGGACAAATGGCTCTCATCTCATCATGCATGGGCCCTCACTCCATAATTACAAAATAATTTGTAAGTGGTCCATCTCCATGTGTATCATTTGCACCTACACATTGATCTACAAGAACAGATCGACACATGCCAGTGCAATCCCATACCAAGAGAATGTGTGATATGACTCGTTACCATTAAAAATCAAACCATTATGCATTTTCCAAAGAAAGGATTCCAATGAGAACAAGTTTCCAAGATGAGTTAAAATCTATGGCCCAAGGAAATTAGTCTCCTTACGTAGTATCTTCCCATGCATTAAAACACAAGAGGTAGGACATGCAAAAGGAACTTGCCCAAGACCATGCTTACTCAACTAAGGGACAATACCAAAACACATGTTTTAATCTTTGATTTCCCTCATTGAGGGAGCCATGGGTTTTAAAATCCTAGGTAGGAGATAATTTTTCCCAATTTTCAAAGCTCCTATAGTTAAAAATCAGGTAAACATATAGTTTTTTGGTTCCAAGATTAGCTTCCAGAGATTCTTCATCTTGAATCCAAGACTTTTCCTTGGATTTCACTTAACGGAGATTATTCAATGGGACTTTTAGAATATGATTGGAGAAGATCCATTTATAGCAAAGGTTTGGCTTATACTTGGAAAATGGAGTAGCATGACCCCATTTCCAATCCTTCCACCGGATTTGGGAGCTATCAAGGCTCAGTGTAAGGACTAGATCCTTTGGAATGAGGTGTCACAATCGTTCTAAGATAAACTTATAATTAGTGGATAGATTACATTTTTGTTCAAGATTTGGGAAGATAATATATTCCCTCATTTGACTATCCATCATGTCTTAATTAGTTGATTGTATGCCTCTTAATTAGTTTCAAGATTGAGAACTAGACCAATTCAACCAAGGTATTTCCTTTATGCAACAAAAGAGGGTACCACCATAAATAATGATTATTAAAGGATAAGTCAGAGAAAAGAGAGAGATCCCTCGAAAACAAAAATGTATTGATCGCTTCCTAGGCCATCCATATACTTTGTTGAACAAAAGTGCTAACAACTTTCACATGCTCACAGGTGACCAACACAGTTTGAAAAGAAATACCCTGCTAGTATTTCTTTCCCAAAGCGGTTCCTTGGTGGGTTTGATATCTAACAACCACCTTCCATGAATCATTCTTGTTGATGGCACTCACAACCCACTTGGCACAGAGAGCCTAATACTTAGTTCTTGTTTCAATTATACACAAACTTCCCAATTCTTCTAGGATACAACAGAGGTCCCCATTGACCCTATGGAATCCTTTATGATTGGCATTGTATAATTTCATAAGGGTGTTTTCAAGGTATTGTTGGTCCAATTTAAATGGAACCCAACATGAAGAGTAATATACATGAGTCATTGCCAAAATTTTGGCAAAAATATTTGGTTTCAATCGCCAAGGGCCTCATAATCCATTTTTAATGTTTTCTCCATTATCTGCACCAAATCCTCCCATAAACATTTGGTTGAGGCTTGGAAAGAAAATGGAATGCTAGGTAATTTAAACAACTTCCCTGGTTGAATCTGGGTCCAATTTTGAGTGGTCAACTAGCTTCGAATCGTTTATGGACTCTCCCTATGACATAATGTTTTGTGCCATTAAATGTTGGATCTCGAATTAAGGAAAAAGTTGTTAAGGCGGTTCTTTATATCCTCCTCGAAGTTTCATCCTTCAAAAATGGTCATAAATGAGTCATATACAAGAGGTTATTCACCAATTGGTCAATTATGGGCTTAGGTAGTGGGATGCCTTTAACAACACACGCCCCCACCTTTTGGAATAATGAGCAACCTAGGTCTTCTATGGATAAAACATATAAAGTTGGCATTAACAGGAAACCTTATCTAATGGAACAAAACAAGCCAACCTCTTAATGGAGAGGCAAGCAAAGGCCTATGCAAACCATTTTTCCATGACACTTATAAAGGAGCCAAATCCCAAATATCTTAACATTTCCAGGATGAATAGCCTCTCCACTCTATCACAGGGATTTTCAAAGTCAATCTTGATGAATATAGCATCAAAACCCAAGGCACAACCCAACTTTGTGCCTTCCCAAATAAAAATAATATTGCTAACATATAATGACTTTTGATAGATCTAATCTAATCCAACTTCATTGTTTTTGGAAACATATGTATCAGACACAAGGCCATTGGCCTTATCTGGAATATTATATTAAGTGATGAGCAACGTGATTGGTCTCCAATTGGTTATCATCTCGAGGTCACCCCCTTTGTGAATAAATTTGATGAACCCTTGGCCAATATCAGTGTTGAGAGATTGCTTCCTTGAGCTTCCTTGCAAACTTGCGACAACTCTTGCCTAATAAAATATCGTGTTTCCTTGTATAATTCACATGTGAAGCCACCAATTCAGATTGCTTTTTCCTCTGACATTTCTTGTAGGGAAGTTTTCAACTCATCCAAGGATAAGGATTGATCACATTCCCTCTTCAATTCTTTTTTCACCTTAATCGTCACCATTTCAAGGCAACATTGCATGACCACCCTTCTTTCCTCCATAGGTTCCAAAGATTGAAACATCATCATGTAATGGGAAACAAACTCAGGCTCAATCATTTCTTGGTCAGTGATACAACCATTTGCAATTTTAATAGCAAACAATTTCTCCCTCACCTCCTTGATTTCCAAGGATTTGAAGAAATCCTTCATGGGACTATCCCCTATCTTGATCTAGTGAAGTCGGGCTTGCAGAGCCATGGAAACTTCTTCAATTTTTTCTTAAACAACCTAGTTCCAATTACATTGGATGTATATATTATGAGGACCATAGCCCCTCAAAAAGGCACCATTGTGTAAGAGATGGCATCAACCCACCAAATGATCCACCCATCTTTTCCACGAACCTGTGGAAGAAGGTTCCAAATAGTCTCAATACATGCAAGGCCAACAAGGATATGCAAGTCAGATGAATTCATATTATATTAGGTTTTGTGCATATGCGTCTTTTGACCCCCCATGAAATAACAATCCTAATTGACTAGTGGTCATAGAATTTGGTTGTTCCATTAAGCCTCACAAACCTACCACCAAAGGACTCATAGCAAAAACAAAAAAAATTGTTCAAACAAGATGGTTTTTTCTAACCTCTAAAAAATTCTCTCTACTCTTACAAAAATTATTCCAAGTGAACCATAGCTTGAAAGAGTCACGACATTGATACATGTTTGGGTTGTATAGCCCAAGACATGGTTTGAGATATATTCATACTTCTTTCCTCGTGATATTCGTACAAATGGAGGCCCTTATTTATCTTTTATCCTCTTGATTTTACACCATATTATAGTCACCACATACTAGCCATGGGATGTATCTAGGCTCATCAACCATCTAACACCAATAATTTGCCTATTTCCCCGTGTTTATTGGAGGCATAAATATTTGTAGTTCCAAAATCCAACCTTCAAGATTAAAGAGAACCCATAGAACTCTCTAAGAAGGATCAATTCCCTAGTGAATAATTGCACTAGAAAGAAGAGGGGAAATTAGGATAGAAAACCCACCCTTCACTTCATGATTATTCGAAAAAATAAACCTAGAACCCATCCAAATAACACATAATGCTATCAGATGGCATGAAAATCAGAATGCAACACATATTTATCCATGCTAAGCTTCAAATATTCAAAAATTCGAGTAGTCTCACCCTCAACTTGTGTGCTTTAGATATGTTTTGCAAGAACTTGCAATCTATTAGTCAACTGAATATTAATGAAATTATGCTAGCAACTGACAAAACAAGAAACATAGTAGACAGAACAAGGAACAAGAATATGTGGAGCGCATAGCACTGAGTGCAGAGTATATTCATTAAGGGAAAAGAGTTGAGCTAAATAAGCTCCAACAAATCAAGAAGATAAAGAACCTAACAGGAATCCTAACAGACTCGTACAACTAGCAATGTACAGTCACTACTACGTTGAGGTTTACAACTAACACTCCTCTTAAACTCAACGTTGGAGGTTTACAACTAACACTCCCTCTTAAACTCAACGTTTACAAACATCAACACTGATAAAGCCTAAGTGTTGCATTTGGAAATCAAAAAATGGATTTACCTAATGGATTTTAACAAAAAGAAATTCAGAAATGCAAATGTCTGTTGGTCTATGTCTCAACTAAGCTTACAGTACATAACAACAAAACTAGACTTCAACTTTTCACTTGAGTTGGGTTTCTTCTTTCTCTTCTTCCAAACTCTGTATTGTTTTAATCTGGTCATTTTTTTCATTTTGGTGTGGATACGAAAAGCTCCATGCTTTGAATTTTTACTTTGTCGTTGCAACTTCATATTCAAAATTTGATCAGGCTGCTTATACGTGTTTCTTTCATCTTATTCTGCAACAAATTTTTCTTTGACAATCGGATTATTCCACCACTACAAACTATCATCAATGCCCTTCATATCTTGGCATACACAGTCAACGGACTGCTTCCACATTAACTCAGAATAAAATATGATTTCTTCGAAACTCCATTGCATGAAGATGGTTTCAAACTGGTCTTCATTGAAATCCTCATCCATGTCTTCATCTTCTTCTTTTGGTTGTTCACCTGCATACTCAAACAACTTGTCAATCTGATATAAACAGTTATAACAGGAACCATATTGGTTCTCTTCTTTCTGTTCTTTCTGAGAGAAGTTACCATCATCATCATCATAGATTCACTATTCAATCCATTTCAAATCTGCATCAACATTATCTTCTTCTTCAGTTGCTTCATTGGCAGACATAAGTGTAGTAGCTTGAATGCTACTGTCATCAAACCTTCCTTCAAGCACTGCTTCTACAGTCACCAAATCATCCACTTTGTTTTGAATGCCAAGTAGGCTTCCTCCTCCAAACATCAACTCATCAATTTTCTTCTCCTCTTCCATTATATGAAGGTACTCATCATAATATAGGTTATCATCATCAAATTCAATTTCAAGATTTCTTACCTCTGTTTCAAAGAGGCCAATTTCTGCACAATGTTCATCAAAGATCATTGATGTTGATCCTTTGTTGTCATCAACAAACACTATTGGAATCAGTTCATCAATGTCAGTTTTTGTATTGATAGCTTCACCATCAATTTCTGCAATTTTCTCATGCTCTTCTTCACACACAGATGCACCTTTTTTCTCTTCCTCTGGTAGCTATGTTTCAGACACAGATGCTCCTTCATTATGTTCCTCTGGTAGCTCCGCTTCAAACACAGATGCTTCTTCCAGAGTGGAAACATTCGATAAATTGTTTCTCCCTCTTTCACTGTACTCTGTTTCCATAATACTCCAAACTTATTTCAAAGATGTTGTTGTTGCAACCTTGTGAAACATACTGTCATCCAAGGCTTGTTGGATGATCTGCAATGCTAATGCATCCCTTCCATCATCATGTAGATTATGATAACAGTCTACAAGGCACAAAAAATCATTCATTCTAGCAGAGCAACATTCAAAATTCTTACCATTATACTGTGGCGGTAATGGTAGATTCATGCTCATGATGCTCTAAATATCATCAATTTTCCTCTGATTTGCTTCTTGTGTGAGCTCCTCAGGTACAACTAGAACCTCTTCATTTATCTTTGAGAAATGTGCTGCCATTTCTTTGTTGTTCTCTTTCCAGATCTGTCTGAGTTCTCTTCTAGACTTCCTAAGTCATCTTTGCTGACCCATGACAACGTTTCTTGGCGGTTCATTCACCAATTCGATCACACTTGTGGATTGACTATTCTATCTCGTCATACTGATACTGCTTGATGCAAACAGACAACGAAATTTGGACTCTAGCCTGTTTTAAAAATTAGATCTACAGAAAATTTCTTGTTACCTGGTATGGATCTTGCTAGATTTGATTATTCGAGCATAAGATCTTTCAGAGTCAGAACTCCAAGTTGAGTTCTTTATTGACTAAAGCCCTTTAAAGGCGAAATCGAGCTATCTGATTTTACTTGAGAGCTAAAAAAAAATTAAAGTTCAGCTCCTCATGTGATTGGGGGCTGAGAACCAGGCACTCCGGGAATTCGGGCTTCGGGCGTTTCGACGCGTGAAGGCCTCAATTCCTCCGAATAACCAAATGGCCGAATAACTGAATTGATGCAAAGATCAACGGTCCTTGTTGATCTGAGATCAACGTCTCACAAATACTTCGGGAGTTCTGGCTTCAAAGCCTTCCACTGCTCTTAATTGAAAAACTCGTGAAGTGCTGAAGTGACGAACTATCCATAGAGATGTAGATCCAACGGTCCTTAGACCTTTGCAAACCAACGACCAACATTTTCTTCGATACTTTGGTGTTCGGGAGTTTATTTATGCTGACTCGCGCTAACCTCCGAAGTGTCGAATATCTTAAGTGCGATATCAGCTTCCACATGTCCTCTTGATTGGACGACTGAGATTTACTTCGAAATCCTGGGCTTCGGGAGTTCTGAGATGCACAACACCAGAAACCCCCGAAGTGTTAACTTTACGGAGTGTCAAATCTGTCAACACGTGTCAACAACCTTCAACGGTTCAGATTTACTTCGGGCTTCAGCCAATTCTCCCTCCAATGCTTCACTTTGCAAAACCCTCTGGAGTGTTAAGCCTCCGAAGTGAGAGATCTGGCGCCACGTGACCTCGTTGATGGATGGTCCAGATGAATTTCAGGTTTCGGGCCTTTGGGAGTTTTTTTTTCACGTTTTTGACTTTCCTCCGAAGTGGCTATCCTCTAAAGTGCAAGATCGCCTGCCACATGTACTCTGCGATCAATGGCCCGAATTTACTCCAACTCTTCAGAGCTTCAGGAGTTCTTGACTCAACAAACCTTCGTTCTCTCGGGGTGTTGATATTCCAAACTTCTGAAATGATGTCGCATTTCCACTGAAACCAATGGCTAAGATTAACTTCGGGCAACCGACCCTTCGGCGACTGCGACTCCTTCAAACTCCTTAGACCTCCGAAGTGCTCTAGATCCGAAGTGTGGGATCATGTGATGCATGTCCCCTCTGGCTCTCGTGATCCAGATCTACTTTGCACCTTCGGGACTTTGATAACCTCCTTCTGTTATTCCTCCCAAACAACGAACCAGTGAAGCGTTGATCGAAAGTCACGTGTCCTCTAATCCAACGGTGGAGATTGGCTTCGGGGCTTCTTTAATGCACAATTCCAACTATCCCTCGAAGCACTAGATCGTCGAATACAGGGATCATCTGACATGTGTCCCATGCTTGGATCGACGGACAATATTTGTTTCAGACTTCGGAACTTTGGAAGATTTTGACTCCTCTGCAACCTTTGTACAAAATCCTCGAATACGCGAAGTTCCAAAGAACTTCATCGGTTAAACATTGTGCACTTTTTTTTGATCTGACAACTACTCTTGCTCTCGTCCAGATCTAACGAATGAAAATTGTTCGCCTCTTCTATGTGCTCCTTGTCCTTTCCAAGCTTGATTTAATGGATCAGATATGTTCCCGCGACCGATCTTACGGCTGTTGTAGCTTCTCCTCTGCTACTTTTGCATTTTCTTCCTGACGAAGGATTTCACAAATATTTAAAGGCTTTGTCCTTTGAATCTCCTTCCGTAGGGCTGCTTCCACGCGCTGTGATGTCTCCAAAAATATTTTGAGCGGACTGCAAACTGCTCTTCAGGATTTGTGAAGAGTCTTACCTCCTGTTCTCTTGTCTATGAGACAACGTATTCTCTGTGCTCTTCCTCCTGGGATCGGGCTACTCTCCAGGCACTATGGAGAGGCTCACTTCCCCAGCTATTCACTCCTCGGATCAGGCTACTCCCCAGACACTGTGGAGAGTCTTACATCTCGTGCTCTGATACCATGACAAAACAAGAAACTATGCGAGAAAACAAGAAACAGAGTAGACATGACAAGGAACGAGAATATGCGGAGCGCATAGCGTCGAGTGCAGAGTATATTCATTAAGGGAAAAGAGTTGAGCTAAATAAGCTCCAACAAAACAAGAAGATAAAGAACCTGACAGGAATCCTAACAGACTCGTACAACTGGTTGTGTACAGTCACTACTACATTGAGGTTTACAACTAACAACAACTAGGGTTAAAAGAATGAAACCCTAGCTAGGTCGAGAGCTGAGGCTCCCATGGATAGTAGAGTTTCGAGGAAAATGATGGCAGTCAGTTTATCTAGCGACTCTTAAATATTTGGGAGGTTTATTTTAGTGGACTCGATCCTATTAAATGTATGACAAGTTCTCTTGGAGGCGATTTAGGTGGAAGCTAGTAGATTTGGCGGTCGATCAGTCATGACTGTTATGTTAGATCCCACAAATCAAAAGTACATTGAATGACGTCGAGCTCATTTTTGACGAAGACGACAGGGATATGGAGGAAATCTTCCCCACAGATGAGGGGTTCATCCATAGTCAACGATTGAAAAGGGAGGTCGATCTAGTGGATTTGGAACAATTGGATCCATCCAGGGTCTGCATCCATGAGGTTGCACTTACAAAGGTGTCTTTCCACACGGGACAGGAAGGCGGGAGGCCCTAGGGTGAGTCAATGCAACACCCAATTTAGATCACTCGGTGGAGTATGTGTTGGGGGGAAAGCTCTCAAAGCATCTATCACCTTTGCATTCTCCCGTAAAGTCATCAGGGATGGAATGTATCGGTGAATCTATCCCCCCAGAATCAGATCTGAAAAACTCTTTTGCAGCTAGTTCTCGTTAGAATTAGGGCAGTAAAGCATAAAAGTAGTGTCTTTTAAATTTCAATGAATATAACAGCTAGATCTAAGTTCATAAAAAAAATCTATACTGTAAGAATAGAGAATATTGAAACATAAGTACCTAGATCTAAGCTAGATTAGATAAAACCAATAGTGAAAGAGTAGATCTAGAAAAACTCTAGTTCAGATCTATAAGGTTGGAATAGAACTTGTACTAATCTGTAGATCTAACCTTAATCTACAGATCTAAACTCAATATAATCTGATCATGAACAGTAAAATATAGAACGAAAAGGTAAACTCAATATACAGTCCAGATCTAATGACTGTCAATGCTGATACATAAATCTAGATAGATTAAAGCAATAACTCAAAATAAAGTACAAATCTGAAATAGATAACTTACCTTACATGAAGACTTACCTCTGAAGAGGTCACAACCACACACAAGGATGTAGAACCTTTCTTTTATGCTTAGGCAAAGTTCATTTCATAGATCCACCATATGAGATGGATCTCTTGCCAAGATATGAACAAACTTTCTTGCCACCAAGGGGATAAGGCCACAAAAACTTCCCACAGTCAAACCCTCACACAAATCAATCACCCAAAATTACACATAGAATTTCTATGGATAAAACTCATACAAAAGGAGTAGCTTGAGGGATGTCATGGCTTAAAGGACAGATCTGGGCAGATTCAAGTCACTCCACAACAGAGGAAGGGCCGTGTCACCTACAGTCATTCCACAACAACAATGGAGAAGGACTGAGCCACCCTGTAGTCACTCCACACAATAGATAGGAGGGTCGCACCAACCAACCAGCTCACAACAGAAGGAGCCGCACCACTGTTACTTCACAACATAAGAGAATAAGGGGCTGCACCACAGTAAACCCCACACAACAAAAAATATTAGGGGGTCGCACCACAGTCAGTCCTCAAAGGAAGGCCACAACAATAAGAGACTCCATCAGTAGATAACAAGAGGGCCGCAACAAGGAGAGGATCCGCACACTTTAGGAGCATAAGAACAAAAACATAAAAGTGTAGGTTGAGAAGGGTAGGGGGGTTTAATTTATAGCTTAGGCTAGGGCATAAAGTAAATTAAATTAAAATAATTTTTATTAAAAATATCATGTTTAAATTAAATAATTTAAACATGATATAATTAACATTTTAATTTAAACTTTATTTAACCCTTAAGACAAAAACAACATAAAACCCCAAATCACACAAGCAAGGGTAAGAGAGGGTTAAGGAGGGTTTAAAAGGTGGCAATACTCGTTCATTCATTTTCATGGTGATCTTATTACTTTATCATCATTGCATATGGGATACATCCCTCATGTGGTTGTGTCCTCCTTCATGGAAGGTCATATACCAACAAAATACTTGATCGAGGATCAAGTTGCCCCAGAACTTTTTCTGGGGTCTTATCCACCAAGGTCCAAGACCAAGGATCAACCCATGCCCTAGGCATGGGTACCCTGGACCGTGTCCAGGGGCCCTAGACTTATCTAGGGGCTTTAACTGCTTGGTCCTAGACTAAGAACCCCAATCGTATACTGGGGGCCCTAACATGGTTCTTTTTCCATGGCACTGACTGTTTGGTCCCAGACCAAGTGCCCCAGGAGTGCATTGGGGGCCCTAGATCTCGTCTAGGTTCTTATCCATCCTCCCAGAGAATGGATCTTGCAGCTGCTTATAAATTTAACACCCCCTCTCAATAAGAGAGGCATTCTCAGCTACACCATGATTGTCACGAAAGTATACAAACTTTGTCAGGGATAGTGGCTTAGTGAAAATATCTGTTGTCTGTTCTATTGTTGAAAGATACTAAATGCTGAGAATGTTCTTCTGACCCATGTCCCGGACATAGTGATATATCATCTCAATGTGTTTCGATCTATCGTGAAACACTAGGTTCTCAGTGAGCTTTATACAGCTCTGATTGTCACAGTGAATGACTGTGGGTTCAAGCTCTGAACTGAACAAGTCTGAGAGTAGCTTCTTGAGCCACACTGCTTCTCTGCCAGCAGCGCTAGCAACAATGTATTTGTTGATTTATTTTTTTTAATGACAAAATCAGAAATATTTCATTCACACATTTCGTCAAACACTTAACAACCTAGAGATAACTGTCTTCTTAAATTTCAGAAATGCATACCCACATTCAAAAATTTCTATAAGTAGCAATACACATTGTTAAGCAAAATATGCAACGAAAATGCACAATGGACAGCAACCCATAACTCACAGAAATTTAGGCAATTTCCAGGGAAAACCCCAATGTGGGGAAACCCAACAAGAGAGAGAAATCTTATTATTTTGCTTCAGGAAAGTTCAAAACAGCATCAATAACACTTTTTCAGCCAAGAGAAATACCTCTTACAGCACAAAATTGTCCCCCACAAATCTATCTTGAAAACCATGCCATAGTCTGTACAACTGTACGGATTTTTTGAAATTTGGCACCTTGAAATTCATGCCACAACATGCTGTTGTACCTTTTCTTCTGTACGGACGTCCTCCTTCAGAAAATTCTTCAAGGATGCCTCGAAAACCGTGCCCAAGCTTGCCTCGATTTTCATGCCTCAAGAATTATGTTGTACGACCTGTATGGATCCGTACAGTACGACCTGTCCCAACAAATAACACTGTTGCAAATCAAAACAAAAAAAGCCTCCTTGGGATTTGTGCCCTAGCTCTCTTGGGAATTGTGCCCTTCTTGATGTTCACTTTCCTCTCTCAAGCAATCTATCAACTTCTCCTCTCGTCTTCTCCGGTGTGTCTTTCTCACATCCCTAAGCATGTATATGTACTTTTCTCTTTTCCCAAGAAACACTAACTTACATAACCAACTCAATCTAATGGCTATCATAAGTCTAATCTGAGGGCTCATATTTAATGCTCCTCATTAATTACAAAATAAGTAATAAATGCTCATTAAATAATTTTTGGGTCCCACAACTTAAAAACACTTTAAGTTAGAAAGTACATTCACTTTATAAAAGAACTTTATTTAAAAAGTCACTTTACAAATAAGACATGTCTACGAATTATGACTTTATGTCCTCCCCATGACAAAACACAAAAACATGAATGAGGACATCCCTTGTTATATTTCAACACTCCCTCTTAACGAGGAATGTACTCGTTGCCATATCCTTCATCTGGTCCCATCATATTGTGCTATGTAGAAGCTCCCTCTGAACCTGGAGCCATCCGCAGCACCTGGACAGAACTCGAACTAGAATATCTTCTCCTGGCAACCTCCTGGAACCCTGAGCTCACTTCATCTTGAGCATCGGTTCGATCAACCTAGTTGAGCCTTCTACCAGTGCTCAGAAGAGACTCACTCTCTTCTCTCACAGTGCAAGACTGATACCTTGGCTCCACCGCAGTCTCATAAACCTCCTCACACTCCTCATCCAACGTTAAATCACACATCATAGGATTTCCTCTCAACATATACAACCTATCCACCTAGTTACCGATCAGTTGTAGCTCTACCAGATCCACTCCCTCTCTGTAGATAAATACATGGTTCCTCTTGAACAATACGCAATATCCTACATCCTGCAAGGCTGAGACTGAGAGTAAGTTAACACTCAACCCTGGAACAAAGAGAACTCCATCAATCTCCAAGACTCCCCCAAACTTGAGTTGGAATCTAACATTCCCAACTCCACATACACCTCTCGCCATACCACCTTCATTTACCACCTGTCGGCTAGGACCAATCTCTATGAAGTCTAGGAATACTCGCCAGATTCTTGTCATGTGGTTAGAGGCTCTCTTATCCACAACCCATCTGACATCACCTCTGAATCCTCCATTGCCGACACTGGAAACTAGGGTAACCAAAGAAAATTCCCTATCGAACTTTGAAGCAAAGTCCTCTATGGATGCTATAGCAGCTGTCTCAGGCTCCTCTGACTCCTTCTTCTTCTTCTTCATCTTAGGACATTGAGAGGCAAGGTGCCCCAACTTGTTACAACAAAAGAATCTGACTTTACTCAAGTCCCTTGCAGAACTTCCTTTCTTCTTTCTCTTTGCCATAAGAGCAACATTCTCATCAACTCTGTCTGTCTTCTGATCACTGCTATGAGATCTTTCCCAAATCTCCTCCTGAGTGAAATCATCCCACAGTCTGCTCCAATCTAGTAGATGCTCACGACCCACCACACACTTCACGAAGACTTCCCAATCTTTGGTGAAGCCATTTAAGGCTATCCTCACCAACTCAGAATCCGAAATGACCTCTCCAACAACTGCCAACTCATATTTAACTTGAGCCACCCGAGTAAGATAAGAAGAGACACTCTCCTCCTTATGCATCTTGGTATCATGCAACTTAGCCTTCAAGGCCATCTTTCGGTTCTCGTTCTTTGCCTCGAACAAGATTTTAAGTGCATCCCACATTTCCTTAGCAATCTTTTTCTCAGCCAAGTGTGGGATAAGGTGATCTTTCACCCCATCCAGAATAATCCTCTGAGCTTTAGCTTCCTTGACCTCATGCAAGTCCAAAGCAACAGGATTTGTTGCAAGAGCTGCTACAACAGAGCTGACATAGTTATAGATCTTGTTCTCTTTGAGAACGGCTGACAAACGAACCTTCCACTACAAGTAGTTGGAATACCATCCAACCGATTCTCACATCTAATGCTTGCAGCCATATTCCCTGTCACAACTCAAGGAAAACAATCACACCCTTTTGCCCAAATATCACACTGCCCACTATCAGAGACAAAGCTCTGATACCATGTTGATTTTTTTTTTTAATGACAAAATCAGAAATATTTCATTCACACATTTCGTCAAACACTTAGCAATCTAGAGATAACTGTCTTCTTAAATTTCAGAAATGCATACCCACATTCAGAAATTTCTATAAGCAGAAATACACATTGTTAAGAAAAATATGCAGCGGAAAAGCACAATGGACAACAACCCATAACTCACAGAAATTTAGGCAACTGCCAGGGAAAACCCCAATGTGGGGAAACCCAACAAGAGAGAGAAATCTTATTATTTTGCTTCAGGAAAGTTCAGAACAACATCAATAACACTTTTTCAGCCAAGAGAAATACCTCTTACAGCACAAAACTGTCCCCCACAAATCTGTCTTGAAAATCATGCCACAGTCTGTACAGCTGTATGGATTTGCTAAAATTCGGCACCTTGAAATTTGTGCCACAACAGGCTGTTGTACCTTCTCTTCTGTACAACTATACTCCTTCAGAAAATTCTTCAAGGATGCCTCGAAAATCGTGCCCAAGCTTGCATCGATTTTCGTGCCTCAAGAATGTTGTTGTACGGCCTGTATGGATCTGTATAGTACGGCCTGTCCCAACAAATAACACTGCTGCAAATCAAAATAGAAAAAGCCTCCTTGGGATTTGCACCCTAGCTCTCTTGGGAATCATGTTCAATTTAATAGAGTGCCTTGAAGGATATGCTAGAAGTTCAGAGGTTTCCTCCCTCTTTTCATCTGGAAGAGGCTGCTCCTCTGAATCACATGAAAGTTCTCTGGCCCGACAGAAAGTTGTTTCTTCATGAAAAGTCACGTCTCTGCTTACTTCAATGAACTTTTGGCCAGGGATATAAATCCTGTAAGCTTTTGAGGTCTCACTGTATCCCACAAAAGTTCCTTTCTTACCGGAGGGATCTAGTTTAGTCATCTTCTCTTTTGGAATGTGTATATAAACTGGACTGCCAAAGATTCTTAAATGATCAACTGAGGGCTTACACCCGGTGAAAAATTCTTCAGGAGTTTTCGCTTCAAGGGCTTTGTGAGGACATCTATTTTGAATGTACACTGCAGTACTGGCAGCCTCAGCGCAAAGTGATAGGGGAAAGTTTTGATCATGCATCATAGCCCTGGTTGCTTCACAGATAGTCCTATTCTTTCTTTCAACAACCCCATTTTGTTGAGGGTTGTATCATACAGTTAGCTCCCTCTTAATTCCAGAGGCTCGACAGAGTTCGTCATATTTGAAGGAGTCAAATTCTTTATCGTTATCTGTTCTGAAAACTCGGATGTGTCTTCATGTTTGATTTTCAACAAGATTCTTGAAATCTTGAAATCTGCTGAAAGATTCATCTTTAGTTTTTAAGAAATAAATCCAAGTTTTACATAAATAATCATCAATAAAAATGATATAATAAATACAACCATTCATAGAGGGAGCAGACATGGGTCCACAAAGGTCAGAATGAATTAAATCCAAAATTCCATTTGATTTTTTGTTACTAAGAGGATAGGGTTTCTTTATGTTCTTACCAAGTGAACAACCTTTACAAACAATATTATGCTCAACAGAAAATACTGACATACCTGTCACCATCTTTTGCAAAACCTGGAAGTGCATTGTAATGGAGGTGTCCAAGTCTCCTGTTCCAAAGATCACAGGGATTGATCATCTCATGAACTAGAGCTTGAACAACCTGACCTGAAAGCTTATAAAGTCCACACTCACGAGTTCCAATGGTTATAGCAGTACTTAAATCTTCATTTGAGGACCATACGAGGGCCTTTCCTTTGGAGAAAGCTATTGAATAACCTTTACTTTCCAAAACTGGAACAAAGATTAAATTTTTCTTTAAACCAGGTACATAAAGAATTTCATCAATGTGAAAGATATTACCTGAGAGAAACTAGAAAGAGGTAGAGCCAAAACCTTTTATGTCATAGGTGTCATAATCACCTAGTTCAACCTTTGCTTTGAATTTCTTGTCTTGATAGTTTGCAATGTTTTGTTTGAAGCCTATCATGTGTCTGGAAGCACCACTGTCTATTAGCCAAATCTCCTCTGATTTGGTGATAGTGTCGGAAAGAGCTGAGATGAGGTAATATTCCTTATGTGGTTCTTTCTCTTTAGTGGCAGCTTTGGTTTGTCTTCTTTGAGGCTCCTCTTAGGGTTTAGCCTCTTCAGTGGCAACCGAGGCTTGAAATCTACCTCTTCTTTTCTGTTGAGAGGGAGGACTCTTGCAATCTTTTGCATAATGTCCTAGCTTATTGCAGTTAAAACATTTAACTTTAGATAAATGAGGATTGAGATGAGATAACTTACCTTGGGGTTTCTTACCTTTGCCTTTTGACTTCAGGAACTTCTTCCATTTCTTGGTCTTTGTTGCAAGAGCATGATCTTGCAAAATAGGATAGTCATTTCTGTTGTTTAGTCTTCCTTCTTCTTCTAAGCAGTCATGCCACAACCTTTCAAAATTAGGTTGGGATTCTCTTCCATTCATGGATGCAAGAAAATCTCCCCAAGCAGCAGGAAGTCCATCAAAAGATGTTTGAACAAGGTCATCATCATCTATAGGAACTCCTATTTCAATAAGTTGATCTCCGGTTTGAGCAATTTTGGAGAAGACGGTGGAAACTGTATCATCAAGATTCTTTTCTGAGTAGGTGTCTTCTTCTCATAGAGGTTTTCAAAAGCATCAAAACAATCTTTGGAAGTCCTTAGATGACCAATGATGGGCATCATATTGTCTTTGATAGAATAAAAAATGATTCTTTTAGCCTTGGTTTGTTTCCTCTTATATGATGCCCTAGCTGTGTTTGTAGTAGGTTCTTCAATCTCCCTAGAGATAAAATCTTCTAGGTCATTCTCTTCAAGAATGTTTATTATTCTGTATTTCCAAGCATTAAAGTTTGCATCCCCTACAAGTTTGTCTTCAACTTTAACTGATGAAGAAGCCATGCTTAGATCTGAGTTGGTTTAGATGACTGAAATATGCAAAACAACCCTAACAAAGTGGATGTGTGTAGGCTCAAGATTAGATCCTTGAGCTCTCTTCACACCCTTAGCTCTAATACCATGTTAGAATTAGGGCAGTAAAGCATAAAAGTAGTGTCTTTTAAATTTCAGTGAATATAACAGCTAGATCTAAGTTCAGAAAACAAATCTATACTGTAAGAACAAAGAAGACTGAAACATAAGTACCCAGATCTAAGCTAGATTAGATAAAACCAATAGTTAAAGAGTAGATCTAGAAAAAATCTATTTCAGATCTATAAGGATGGAATAGAACTTGTACTAATCTATAGATCTAACCTCAATCTACAAATCTAAACTCAATATAATCTGATCATGAACAGTAAAATATAGAACGAAAAGGTAAACTCAATATACAGTCCAGATCTAATGACTGTCAATGCTAATACATAAATCTAGATAGATTAAAGCAATAACTCAAAACAAAGTACATATCTGAAATAGATAACTTACCTTACCTGAAGACTTACCTCTGAAGAGGTCACAGCCACAGACAGGGATGTAGAACCATTTGTTTTATGCTTAGACAAAGTTCAGTTCATAGATCCACCATATGAGATAGATCTCTTGCCAAGATATGAACAAACTTTCTTGCCACCAAGGGGATAGGGCAACAAAAACTTCCCACAGTCAAACCCTCACACAAATCAATCACCCAAAATTACACACAAATTTTTTGTGGATACAACTCATACAAAAGGAGTAGCTTAAGGGAGGTCGTGGCTTAAAGGACAGATTTGGGCAGATTCAAGTCACTCCACAACAAAGGAAGGGTTGTATCACCTACAATCACTCCATAACATCAATGGGGAAGGACCGAGCCACCCTACAGTCACTCCACACAATAGATAAGAGGGTCGCACCAACCAGCCAGCTCACAACAGAAGGAGCCGCACCACTATTACTTCACAGCAGAAGAGAAGAAAGGGCTGCACCATAGTAAATCCCACACATCAACAAATAGGAGGGGGTTGCACCACAAACAGTCCTCAAAGGAAGGCCGCAACAATAAGAGACTCCAACAGTAGATAACAAGAGGGCCGCAACAAGGAGAGGATCCACACACTTTAGGAGCATAAGAACAAAAACATAAAAGTGTAAGTTGAGAAGGGTAGGGGGGTTTAATTTATAGTTTAGGCTAGGGCATAAAGTAAATTAAATTAAAATAATTTTTATTAAAAATATCATGTTTAAATTAAATAATTTAAACATGATATAATTAACATTTTAATTTAAACTTTATTTAACCCTTAAGACAAAAACAACATAAAACCCCAAATCACACAAGTAAGGGTAAGAGAGGGTTAAGGAGGGTTTACAAGGTGGCAATACTCGTTCATTCATTTTCGTTGTGATCTTATTACTTTATCATCATTGCATATGGGATACATCCCTCATGTGGTTGTGTCCTCCTTCAGGGAAGGTCATATACCAACAAAATACTTGATCGAGGATCAAGTTGCCCCATAACTTTTTTTGGGGTCTTATCCACCAAGGTCCAAGACCAAGGATCAACCCATGCCCTAGGCATGGGTACCCTGGACCGTGTCTAGGGGCCCTAGATTTATCTAGGGGCTTTAACTGCTTGGTCCTAGACCAAGAACCCCAGTCGTATACTGGGGGCCCTAACAAGGGTCTTTTTCCATGGTACTGACTATTTGGTCCCATACCAAGTACCCTAGGAGTGCATTGGGGGCCCTAGATCTCGTCCAAGGTCTTAGCCATCCTCCCGGAGAATGGCTCTTGCACCTGCTTATAAATTTAACAATTCTCAAGAAAAGAAGGTGAGGTGTTGGAAGGTTAAGAGGGAGAAAATAAAGATGGTAGTGGGAGAAAACATAGAAATCGAGGAAATACCATACTTGTTGGGTAAAATGGCAGTGGGTCACTTCTACAACAAATGTGTTTCCCCTTCTTCACTCAAATCCTAGTTGGAGGCGAATTGGGTAGGGCTATTGGGATATTGTCCTAAATATCACACCCTGGCTCGAGGGTGGATCAATTTTAAATTTAGAAGCAAGGAGGATTTAGCAGAAGTGTTCAATGGAGCTTGGAGATGGGGGTCGTTTGGTCATATTTTAAAAGAGTGGGCGATTTCATTCGACCCGACTTGAGAAGCACAATCTTCGACAAAGGTATGGGCAATCCTCCCAAACCTTTTGTTGGTTTTCTGGGAAGAAGCTATCATGATTTCCATCGACAATAAAATTGGGAGATGTATCAGTTGTGAACTAGGCTAGGACGATAAAATAGATAGGAGATGTGAGTGGGTCCAAATCGAAGTGGACTTGAGGGACAACCTGTTGGATGAAATTGAGTTGGTCTATGGAGGTTTCTCTTGGTCTCAATGAATAAACTACTTGCGAATTTCATTTAGGTGCTTCAGATGACATCAAGTGGGTCATCTTCAAGCATAATGTAAGCGCTCTCTTGCTCACTTCCCGCCATTCCAAAAAATATGGAAAAGAAAAAATAATTCAGAGGCTTATGAGCCATAGAAATGACCATGTTCCTTAGGAATCGACTTAAGTGAAGGAAAGGTCTCGGGTCGAAGCTCCCCAATCGATGTTCCTATTCAAATCTGTTTGAGGGGTTCATCTGGTAAGTTTATTCCTTAGGACCCTTCGTTTAATTCTCGAAAATTTTCTTTGAGTCATAAAAAAGAAGTGAAGGATGTCCCCATGCAGTCGGTTTCAAGTCCCCCCTCCTCATCTATAAAATTCTCGTCGAGTACTCATATCCATTCCCCATCCTTGAGTTCCCCGGTCTCTTCCAGAAAAGAATCTCCTTTGGTACTTTCCCCTCAGTTGCCTCCTAGAAATTCACATGTAGAATTTACAAGTCAATCGATGGATTGTTCTTCCAACCTCCCCTCCAAGTCGACGGTTAAGTTTGACTACCTTCTCCGTTCCAAAACCAAAAAGGTGATTGATGAACAACCTCCTGGGGGTCTGGCGCTAGACAATGATCTTGGAGGACAAATAGGTCGAAAGTTATTGATTTCTTTGGCTCAGAAAAAGGATTTAAAAGAAATAAGGAGTGGAAAACAAACTACAATTGAAAGGGCCCTTAGAGAAAGGAGACCCCTTGAAGGGAGTTCAAAATGATAGTTTTATCTTTCAACGCAATGGGAGTGGGGGGTGCTCCTAAAGTTTTATCCCTCAAAAGGATTATTCAAGCATGTAAACTATATTTCATAATGATACAAGGAACTATGTGTTGTGGAGATAAATCTATAAAGGTCTTTTAAAATTTATCAACGACTGGTCCTTTTGTACAATTGACTCTTCAGGTCTAACAAGAGGACTATTCTCAACATGGAACCCAAGGTTTAAGGCATCCTTAACCTCTCTCCTCCCTTTAGGAATCGTGGTGGATTTGGAGGATCGAAACTTAAATAGTTCGATCAGATTAATAAATTTGTACGACCCTTATGCGGAAAGGGTTCCTTTCTAGACGGAGGTGAGAAAATTTGGTTTCTTAGATTCTCCAAATGTTATTCTTGGAGGTGACCTTAATTTCACACTTTCTTTACGTGAGGTTTGGGGTTTCCATCCACGACAAGACCCTCAAGAAATATTTTTTATCAACTAGATAGATCAGAACAATCTGATCGACTTTGAACCCCTTAAGTTATCCCAAACCTAGAGGAATGTTAGGAAAGGAAAGGAATTGGTGGAAAAACGTTTAGACAGGTTTATGGCTTCATAAAGGATGTTGGCGAATCAATGGAAAATGAAATCTTGAGTGGTGGTTGGGGGTTTTTCCTATCATACGCCAATTATCTTTGAGGTCAATTGAAAAACCTCCAGACCTCCTTCTCCTATGAAATTCACCCATGCTTGGCTTCAAGAAGACGACTTTAAAATCTTTATAGGGTCAATTTGGAAGTCGTTGGAGCGAGGTGTGGGATGCTCTTTTATGCACCAATTTTTGATAATGTAGACCGAGTTAAAAAATAAATATCCAACTAGGCCAAAGTCTATAACAGGAAATGCTCCAAGCAACTTCAGGAGGTAGAGGATAAGATTGGCTCTCTATTGATCGATGGACAGTTGGACAAGATGACGAAGGAGGAAGAAGTCAATCTTAGCAGGTATATGTAAAAAAGGAAAGAACTTTTGGACTATGAGGAATCCAAGTGGAGATTGAAAAGTAGAGCAATATCACTAAAAGAGGGAGACGAAACATAGAAAAAAATTCCATTCATATGATAAATAGAGGACACTGATCAATTCTATTTGAGAAATCCAGGATCCTTGAGGTAATGTGGTCTCCTCTTTCGAGGACATCACAAAGGTAGGTAAACATTATTTCTCTAACTTGTTTAAAGCCCTGTCTAGATGACCTATAGAAGAAATTTTGCAGGTTATTTGTCTTTTTCCTAAGTCTATTACAGATGAGATGAATGCATCTCTTCAAGAGGAAATTTCGGAAAAATAAATTGTGTTCACTCTTTCTTCTTTCCAAAAAGGAAAGAGTCCAGGCCTTGACGGTCTGTTTGTAGAGTTCTACTTGGGATTTTATGAGCTTATAAAGATGGATCTCCTTAAGGTTGCCTTGGAATCTCAAAGAAAAGGGAAATGTAAGGATCCTTCAACACTACCTTCTTAGTCCTCATCCCCAAAAAGAAAGAGTCATTATCTTTTGAGAACATGCCTATATCATGTTGTAGCCTGATTTACAAACTCATTTCTAAAAACATTGTCAATCATTTAAAACCCATCTTTAGTGAAACCATTTTAGAAGAACACTATGGCTTTCTATCTGGGCGTCAGATTCATGATGTTGTTTCCCTTACTCAAGAAGCCCTCCACTCCATTAAAACCAATAATATCCCATGCATTGTTATGAAGTTGGATCTTTCTAAGGCCTACAACAAAGTGAATTGGATCTTCGTTCGCCTAACTCTTATTTAAATGGGGGTCAACCTTAATTCAGTCAACTGGATCATGGGATGTATATAGTCTTCTTCCTTTGCAATTCTCATTAACGGGTCTCCTTCTGCTTCCGTCAGGTCGTTTATGTTGATGATTGCAACTATGTGAGACATTATCCAAGACACAAACCTGAGAGAGAGCCACTGAGAGGGGTGTGCGGCTCCTATCTGAGACAGAGTTGGAACATAGAAATTGTTAATGCTTATGCCATTATTATAGTTCTTTGCATTTCAATAGATAAGAGCATCATAAGAACAAGATCACTGAGAAATACACATTCACAAGAGACACAACATTTATCCTGGGA
>JZKD02S1672869.1:385793-418759 GCA_000966675.3 Picea glauca | reverse complement strand
TATTAGAAAGAAACATGTTTTTTCCCCTCGTTTAAGGTTTTTTCTCTTCTTTTTTTCCCTTTTTGTGTTTATTTTTATTTTTTTCCATATATTAATTTTTTTTTATTTGCAACAATATTGGGCTTTTATGCCCTGGCTTAAAAAATGCTACAATTCTAAGCTTGCAAAAAATGGGGGGTTGCTCCCTGTAGCACCTCTTTTCAATTGGGGGTGATTTTAAGATTTTAGTTGCAAGGGTACCTATTGTCAAGGCCATGGGTTTCAAAGAACTTGCAATTTTAACCCTAAAACAAAGGGGGCTGCTACTGGGTCTGCCACTTTTCGATTCTAGCATTGATTTTAAGGTTTTGGTTGCAATGGTATAGGTTGTTAAGGTCATCGTCTCAAAGAAGTTGTAATTTGGACCCCCCAAAAAAGGGTGCTACTCTTGGTGCCATTTTTGGGGTTGATTTTAATGATTTTGCTGGAAAAAATTATGAGGTTGTTAAGGCAATGGTTGCATAAGGTGCTAATTTTAACCCCATAAAAAAAGGGTGCTACTTGTAGCACCACTTTTTCATCTGGGGGTTGATTTTGGTGTTTTTAACTAAAAAATATGGGTTTTTAGAGCTAGAGTTCTACTTTTGAAGTCACAGTTCTCATCAAGACAATAACTATATTGTTTATCTAGGGCACGCTAGTATTGTAGATAGCTCAATGAACCATTATGCACAAAAACCCAAAAGTCATAATGGATCATCACCTTCTTCTCTATCTCTTCATTTTCTTGTGGTTTGTATAGTTGTATAGGTTTGGGATTTGAAAAAAATGAGAAATGAAACACTTAATCTCCCCCTTGGTTGTATTATTTATACTCATTTTCATATTGTGAAGGAGTTCATTCAATAATAGTTGGATTGATAGTTGTCGTAAAGTTTCATGTTGTACAATCATGTTATTCATTTAGTGAAATTGGAGTTGAGTTGTTGCCCTTATTATTGTGTCAATATATTCATTTGATTTGCGAAGCCATTTTCATTTCAATGTGAGCTTAGTTATTTGTTGTGCCATAATCTAGTGGTTGTGTATGCAAGTTGCACTCATTGCATTTGTTGTAGTGGTTGCACTATTTCTGTTAGCATGCAATTGGATAAGTTAATATTATAGAAACCATTTACACAAAGTTGTTGGAGTTATAAATAGTGTATGATAAAGATTCATTCTTAATTGAAAGAAATAAATGTAGGAAGATTTATAGAATCACATTGAATTACTCAAGGTAGGGGTTTCTAGTATTAATAATAAGTTTGATTCTATGGATTGATAATTGACTAATATCACCCATTTATTTATACAAGCTAACATCCTCTATCACAATGTTACATGTTGTTATCCACCATAAAATCCTCTCAGAGCAATCCAAACACAAAATCGAGTAGTATTGGAGGAAATCCTTTGTCAAATATAGGTTCCACTCTTAAAATGGAAACCAAGGCAGAGATTTCACCTTATGACAACTATATATATGCCTTGCAACTTGATGATTATTTGAGTGTTACATGCTTGGAAGTTATCCTCGGCCATCAGGGCACACTGATCAAAATTATTTGACTTTAAACATTCGTATTTCCCAACTAGAGAACCAACTTGGCCTCCAACAAGAACACATGGATTTTATATGCAAAACAAAATTGCATTACATACACAAAACTCATATGGGAAACTCGACAAAAGCTCATTTATATGTACAATTAACAAAGATTTTCATTAATTAAACCATTCCACTAATAGAATTCATATAAATTAGAATCCAATGAACTAAGTGAGTGAAGTAGAAAATAGATATAAACCAAATAGTGAATAGAGATAAATAGTTAACATTTCTAGGGAATTTTATCCACAAGATCAGTAACAGAGGAGCAATTCACCTCCCATTCATAGGCATTTGATGTGGATGCCACCCCTAAGCTAGTATATGACACCACAAGGGTGAAGGATGGCTATTAGACTCTATTTCTCTCCCTTAAACCAACCCACAATACTTTTTACTAAGCCAATTATCTCGTTACAATCATCTCACCTAATGTTCAATCTGCCATGGGCCTCTTATTTGCATCCATTCACCTCACAAGCACAAGATTTCCTTACTTTGTTACATAGTCCCTTCAAAATGTTTTCTCAACAAGTACTGTGATTCAAGCAAGAATAATTCATTGCAAATTTCCCTTTGGTAATACCCAATATGATAATATTTGGCTCATATGGAATTAATAATCATCACAGACAAGTGGGTAATGTGTTTTTAGGATTCGTAGTCTCTGTGCTCACTCTACCACCATGGATTCTCCCTTAAAAATGAAACCATGTCTTCTCCCACTAGCGACAACCCGTCTAGCTTCCACAGACTCACATATTTCTCAAGCTCACAGGTTCTTTGTGTTGGTTATAGGTAATGATAGTGATGGAAGAAACATACTTGTTCCTTCAAATTGAGATAAGAATGGAAGGACTCCCCTTTCCCAAGCTAAAAATAGACATTATATATTTTTTATTGTACAAGACATACATGCCCTCTTAAGGATAACATTTTTTCTTTGGACATGTGGTCAATTGTAGTGAAATTTCATAACAAAATATGATAAAAGGTGATAAATTCTTCTAAGGACACGTGACAAAGAATATTCCACCCATGGGTCCCCTTTCCTCTTCCCCTCTCATGGACTCATAGACACCTTGAGTCTCCTTTTTTTTTTTCCACGATGAAAGTTACTCTTTTATAATCAAAAGTTTATAATTTTTTTACATAGCATCGGTTCAGTTGCCATCAAACGGAGACCCGTGAAGAAATGCTTATATTAGCTCGCAGACCTGTGTGAAATACACATATAGTAGCTCGCAAGCTGTCAAAGAAATACCATAATATGCTGCCAAAATGTGCTCTGATACATAATATCGCTGGTGGGTGTGCTGTTGGCAACACATAGCTTGTTTTAAAATCCATTTTAATCTTCCTTTTTTATATCTGTTCTAAAGATATCGCCGAAATAGCCCAAAGATTCTGATGCAAAACAGTGATGCTGATCCAGAATTTAGTTTTCATGACCTGGAGTTTTCTACATCAGATTTTGAGATGAGTTGAGGGGCCCTCGTTGCCATCCTCCCATCGGGCGAATGTTATGAGACCGAGAGGCCGGGATAAAGCCAATTTTGAAAGGTGGTCCACAATGACACTGTCTTCTCTGTAGATGTGAGAGGCAGATAGGTTCTTGATGAGTCTTTTAGCTTTGATGGTTCTCTCTTTCCAGCATTCCAGAGCTGCTAATCAGAGTTCAACCTTGTCATTTATCCAGTCGATTATGACTTTAGAGCCTCCGAGAAGTAGCAAGACTTCAATGTTCAGTCTTTGAGCCAGGATAAGGGAAGCCCATGCCCCCAATAGTTCAGCTTTGGTGTTGGTGCCTTGTCCTCCGTTGAGTGTCCATATGTAGGAAGTGTGAGAGTTGATGATAATATGGCCTCCTGCCCCGCAAAGAGATCCATCTAATTGTGCTGCTCCATCGAACCAGGCGATGGATTTGTCAAAGGGAAGAGTTTTAGAAGGTCTGCAGAGTTTCTGAGTAGTGGTGGGGATAGAGGGTCAGTTGACAGCTGATAGAATAAGTTTTGTCACCAAGTTAACCGAAGGGGGTTTATCTTCAAAGATGGCTGCATTTCTTGTCAACCAAACATTCCAACAGACGGTGGTTGGCAGTGAGGGGTAAAACTGTTGTCTTGTGCACCAATAATTGAAGCAAGAGAACATAGTTGGTCCAAGCCACTGTTCGGCTAGTTTTAGAGAAGCTTTGACCTGATGCCAAACTTGTCGAGTAAAGTGGCAGCTCACGAAGAGGTGGTGTAAAGTTTCACTGTCCTCCTTGCACAGAATGCAGCGGTTTGGGCCTGACCAGCCTCGGCTCTGAAGGATATCCCAGACTAGGATTTTATTCTCTGTCAATAGCCAAGTAAATAATTTGAGTTTCAGCGGACAGTTCCACTTCCATAGTCGGGTGCACCAGGTCTGATCCCGATTGGGCTAAGAAGCCTCTGCCAACGCTTTGTAGATGTTCCTGATAGATATGACCCCAGATTTATCGCCTCCCGTCCAGATGAGAGTGTCAGGTCTCTCCTGTAGGTGAATGTCGGCTTCATTTAGATGATATGTGTAACTGTTCCATTCAGCCGAGATCTCTCTGTCTAGATACAACGAGGAGCTAGTGACCCAGAATTTGCCAAGTGAATTTCTGCTGTGAGGGGATTTTAAATGAAAGAGATAATGTAAGCCTAAAATATGCAGCCGCTCCAACAATCTAACAGAGAGCAGGGCCTTTACATCCATGCCGAGGATATCATCTTTGTTGATTTCAATAGCAGTTCTAGTGCCAGGCAGCCACGCTATCCAATGAAGGAGAATTGGAAGTGATTTTAGAAGGTGCTTCCACGTTTGTGAGCCCCCCTGTGGGGTAAAAGTGGCGGATCTGAGCCAGGAGTGGACCGGCAGGTGGGAGAGATATTTGTCTTTTATAAGTTTGTTCCAAATGCTAGGTACCATCAGGATACACCAAAGCGTATTTGCCGAGAGGGCAAGGTAGGAAAGGTGCAGATTCCTCAGTCCCCAGCCCCCTAAATCTTTTGGCTTTGAGAGGGTTTCCCACCCACAGAGATGTAATCCTCTACTTTGCTTGCTGCCATTCCAGAGAAAGGTAAATATCAGCTGACAGAGTTTCTTTAGCATAGATTGTGGGATGTGTGCCAGCGCCATCCAATACACTAGGAGGCTTTCCAGGACTGCCTTGATCAAAATGTATCTGCCACCCATTGATAAACATCTGTTACACCAGTGTTGAATTCTGCATTCAAAATTTTCATATAACCAGCTCCAGTCCTTTGCTTTGTAGCTAGATGGTTTGATATACTATCCAAGATAGTCGAATCCCACCTCCAGGTCTCGAAAATCAATGCCGAATAGAGTTTTTAGCTTCGACAGGATCGTTTCCCTTGCACCTGTGGCCAAGAACATTGACTTTTGCAAATTTATTTTTAATCCTATAACAGAGCAGAAAACATTTAGCACATTTAAAATTTTTGTCCATTCAGACAAGGAGTCCGATGTCATAATAATCACGTCATCTACAAAAAATAGATGCAAAATTTGAGTTAGTCTAGATGCTTTGATTCCGGTAAGTTTGCCAGCTAATTTACTTCTTTTTAATAAGATGCTGAGGTTTTCTAAGACCAGAATGAAGAGTAGGGGTGAGAGAGGACATCCCTGTCGGAGTCCTCTTTCGCTGTGGAAAGCTTTGGAAGCCTTGCCATTTATTAAAACTGCCAGAGTGGCTGTGGTTATGCAGCCCATCATCCAGTTTGTAGTGGCTGCCCCAAATCCACACTGGAGAAGGATGAGATGTAGGAAGTTCCAGTTAATACAGTTGAAGGCCTGTTTGAGGTCCAGTTTAAGGAGTATGGTAGGTATGTTTTTTGTTTTTATGTTGTGTAAACACTCCTGTGCGGTGCCTATAGCGTCAAGGATTTGTCTTCCCTTGAGAAAACCAAGCTGCTCCTCTACCAGTGCCCGGGAGAGTAGAGGGCGGATCCTGTTTGCAATGATCTTTGTGATAATCTTGTAGTTGATATTACACAGTGAGATTGGTCGATAATCCGAGAATTGTCGGGGAAGGTTCTGTTTTGGAATTAGGACGATAAATGTGTTGTTTAAATGTTTGTTTACCGACCCTCTGGTTCTCAAATCCTCGATAGCCTCCAACAGATCTTGTCCCATTAATTCGAAAAAGTGAAGGTAGAGTTCCACAGTCCATCCATCGGGACCGAGACTTTTTTCTTTTTTAAAACCTTTTAATACCTGGTAGATTTCCTCTTTTGTGCAGGGGGCTTCCAATGCTCTCGCTTCCTCATCAGTGACCATCTGTGGGAAAAGTTGGGCTGTGACTATCTGATCCTGTATGGAGATGTGTGGATCTTCTTGGAAAAAAGTCTTGAAGTGTGTGTATGTTGCTTTCTTGATGTCTTCTGTCTTGTGTGCAATGTTTCCATCTTCATCCTCTATATCCCAAATGAGATTTTTATTTCTGCGGTGGCTGGAAAAACGGTGGAAGAAACGGGTGTTGTTGTCACCACTAGTGAGCCAGAGCGCTCTACTTTTTATCCACCATCTGTCCTCTTCTTCCTGGAGAATGTGTGCTCTGTTAGCCTCTAAAGAATGTATAATTTCTTCAGTATCAATCTTCTGGTCAGTCCAAGCTTTTGTTCTGTGTAAAAGGGATAATTGTTGTTCGAGACTCTTCAGATTGGAAGTCTCTTGTGATTTTTTTTGTTTCAGCCAGCCGATTGTGTTTTGTTTTAGACTGTGTAGTTTTCTAACTAAGGTGCCCTGTGCATCCCCAGGTAGGGAGTGGGACGAGTCAGTCCATACCGTTTTAACCAATAGGTCGAAGGCGGGCTCTAGCAACCATGCCGCGTTGAACTTGAAGGGGTAGCTCCTTCCCAAATTCCCTTTTCCAATATGAAGGTAGATAGGGGTATGATCAGAAAGGTAGGGCAGGTCAACCCAAGCCTGAGCCTTGTGTGTTGGATTAAGCAGTTCTTTTGATATCAGGAATCGATCAAGGAATTTTTCAATGCTGGAGGAGCTCGATCTCCCATTACGCCAAGTGGGCAAGTGTTCAGCTGGTTCCAGATCCACAAGTGCATTTTTTGTGAGAAGAGATGTTATGAAAGTCGCTAATGGGTCTTTCTTTTCTCTGTCGCCCCAGATCTCCTTTGTGCTGAGCGTGAAGTTCAGATCTCTGGCAATGATGATGTATTTTATGGCTAGAAGACCAAGGCTGTCGATCTTCTCCCAAAATAGTCTGCGGTCCAGGCAGGGGCCATAAGTATTGAGTAGGGTCAAGGAGGTGTTGAGTTCAAAGCAGGTGCCAGATAGAAGGATTCTGCCTAGACTGAGCATCCGAGTGAAGTCAAAATGTAATGGATCCCAGGCCACCAGGAGTCCGCCTGAGTTGCCAATAGAGTTAGCCATGCAGACCATCCAACCAGGTCTGAGGGTGGAAAGGAAACTTCTTGCATCTTCGGCTTTCACCAACGTTTCTTGTAGAAGAAGAACCGCCGGTCTGATTTTGTCGAGGAGACATCTCAGGGAGGCTTGTTTCAGGAGTCCTCCAACTCCTCTGATGTTGAGGGAGATAATTATCATGATTTTTCCCGTGCTTGGGCTTTTATTCCTCTAAGTGCCCGGTTATTTTGTTCAGTAATTTGAGAGGCTGTTCTTGATTCCTCAACGATTGCCTTTTTCCTCGCACTGCGAGTTTTGAGTGGTGAGAGATCTGTGCCCAAACCTCTGGACTAAGAGGGAGCTGTATCAGGTTGCAGTTTGACACCCGAGGTTGAAGTCTTATTGTCTGTAGAGGTCGAGGGTGGGATAAGTATCTTGCCAAGGTACATCGGTATTAGGAGAGAATCAAAAGGTAGAGGGGGTGTTGGTACATTGGTGAGTGGCATTTCATCTAAATCTTGTGCCGAAAAAGGATGTTCTGTGTAGCCAGGGGGGGGGGTGTGTTCTCTTACAGGGAGTGCAGGGTCGACAATGTGTTGTATAAGAGTGTGATCGCTGAGTGGGGAGGGATTATGCGAGGGGGGGGAAGAGTGGGCTGGAGTATGCCCAAGCAGCCCTAGTGGCGGATTTGGGGGTGCCAAAGCTCCTAACTTAGTAGGGATAGGGAGCAGAGGTGGAGTGTTTGTGGGATCAATGGATGGATCCGGTTGCAGGGAGGTTGAGTCCTGTGAGTTTATCGAGAGTCTCTCCCAGGCAGAAAGAGATCTGTAAAGTGAGGGACAAAAAAACTTTATTTTACTCACCATTGTGTCGTCTTGTAAATCAGTGTTTTGTGCTCGCTGTTGTGGTGGAGACTCCCCTACAGATGCTTCTAACTATGTGTCATAGCCATTGAAGCCTACCTCCTCTGATAGATCAACCTTTGGTTCAGTGGGAGAGTATTTGAAACAGTCCCGTCTCAGGTGGCCAGTTCTGCGACAAAACGAGCATCTGAACGGGATCCCCAGGTAGTCAAGTCTTTGGGCTAAATGATGGCCTCTCTAGTCGATGTTCAGGACCTCCGGAAGTCCTGCATGGATATCTAGTTCAACTATGATTTTTTCCATTTTTCTATCAGATGAATCCAGAGAGGCTGTGTCCACAGTTAAAAAATGACCCAAAGAAGATCCGATGAGCTCGAGGGCATGTTGGTACCAGAGTTGTAGAGGAAGGCCAGGTAAAAGAACCCAGAGATGTTTGTAGGAAAAATACTCAGTTGATGGATTGAAGCTGAGTCTCCATCTCTTTAGCATGAGGCTTCCATTTCCAACCGCCCAGAACATATCTAGTACGTGGACAAAATCCTCAGGCGTCCTGAAAATGAAGCCAAACCACCCGTGTTGTAGATGGATTACCCTAGGGATATATCCTAGAAGAGGCTTCTAGGAGTCTGCAATCTAATCGTCCAAGAGCAAGTTGCATTTGTCTTTGTAGGCTAATATGCCAACTAGGGAACAGAGTGCCAGGTTGTAGGCCTCCGTCAGTCCAACATCCATGCCCAGGACAAGTTTTGGATGAGTCTTTTTTGGTTTCCAGACCCTCTAAGGCTTATGTTTGTTGGGAGGGGGTCAGCTAGAGTGGAAGCTGGTCTTTTGGGGGTTCCCACTGTTCCTATAGTATTTGTAAGGATTTTGTGGATCTAGCTCGGGTAAAGGCTTCGGTAGAGTGTCTCCCACGAAAGATGTGTGGAGAGTAGAGCCTGGTGCGGGAAACCTGGAGACTGGTGTGCGCTTGTCTTGTTGGTAGTGGTTGCTTATCATTTTGTCGATATAAGCAATGATGTCCGGGTGGTCCCAGGGGTCCCCATTTAGCCTTTCTGTAGCGTCCATGTTTAGAGTCTCCATGTAAGAGGCTGTCGATTCCACAAAGGGTAAAGGCTGTCGTTGTAGTGGGAGGAGTGACAGGGATGTCCTGACAGTTATCAGATGGTCCGTGCCTGTTCCAAGAAAATTTGGGGTTAGTGCGAAGACAGAGAGTAAATGGATTGAAAAGTAGCAAAAGATATCAAGCCCCCGAGCTAAATGTCTGTTGTTTGTAGTGAGACTAGTTGACAGGAGAGTCCGATAGTAACATCAGACCCCCAGGAGATATGTTTGTAGTCTGTGGTGAGGCTAGATGAAAAAAAAGCCTGACAGGTAAAGGAATGACCTTTCCAGATCCATTATAAGGCCGGGGATAAACAGGAAAGCAGGGAGAAGTGCTAGTTTGGGAGTGTCAGTAAGTATTGACTGTAAGATAATAGGTCTAAGCTGCCCAAGAAATCAGATGTCTAGGCCCAACCTCGCCCAATTTAGTGCCTCCATTTTCAAACCAGTCGCCTGCCCAATTAGGTGCCTCCATGACGTTTTAGTTATCAATTAGGGATGAATCTATTTCCTGGTTGGACCACGTGGCATTTACATACAAATTTATTTAGTATATGTTGACGTTTTGATTATCAATTAGGAATGAATCTATTTTCTTATTGGATTAGGTGGAGATTCATATGGGCTATATATTATATTTTACATTTACCTACTTGCATGATATAAAATAGTCCATGGTAAAATTACCTTATGTTGAATAGAAAGCACAGAACTTAAACATAAGTGACTAACCTTATGTCTAAGACATCACCATTATGTAATAAACCATTGGCTTTGATCTCTATACTAGGAATATTTATAGGGAATTTCACATATTTACATCATAGGGTTACTATAAGTGACTCACACCATTACAACATGTGCATGATTGATCTAAGACATTCCCAGGGATAAAACTTGGGTATTACAATATTACCCTCACCTTTGAAATAACTCTAACCTCTGTGCACTTTTCTTTCTAATCTTTACTAACAATATCCAACACCTTTATGCTTTGTAGACTTTGTCCATGTTATTTCTGGCCACTAGGAAGCCATATGTTATGCTTGTACATGTCCTCCTTGTCATATCCACTTGATCTCAAGGATTTAATGCTTTATCCCCTTAAATTCCACCTTGCTAGCTCCTACCACTAGAAAAGTTTTCATTATGTTGTCTACATATTTTTCAACGAGCTCCTACTAGCTCCTAGATGGTATCATGCAATCTTTGTCTACAACAAAAAATATATTATTAGTTTTATCCCTCGTTATTGTTTATACATTAGTAAATCTAAATCATATCATATTGATATGTCAATGAATACTTCACAACATTGATTATCTTGTTTATGTAAATTGGTCCTTGCAACAAGTTGTTGTTGTTGGTTATATCCATAGAAAGGAAAGTTTACTTGTTGGTTTATTTACCCCTCATGGTGTACCAATTACCTCATATAACTCAAGATGCTTATAAGGCATGAAGTCATATCATACACCTATGTTGATCACAAGAGGAATGCATGTTGATCTCTGCAACCCAATCCCTTCGGAAATCTATCCCATTTAGTGGATCAATGCAACCAAGAAAAGTTCAGGCCACCGACCTCTCATAACCTCCAAAGTCCTCTTTCCAATGAGTCTCATTGGTAAACATAAATTGATATTTAACTCAAAACGATGAAATCATAGCACATGGTTCCAACATCAATATAATATCATCTACCCCAAGCTTTCAGTATTGTAATAGACAACCCATGTCCTTGCTAGATTATCAATCACCTCACCTATATTATAATCATACATTCATTGTAAAATATCACCATTAAAATCGTAGTGAGAAAATGAAGAGCAGGGGAGTGGAAGTTTGTCGTAGCGGATAGGATTTTCCCTAACCATTGTTTCTCTTGTCGATGCCCTCCTCTCTGGAAACCCTCATCGTTGTCTCGGGTTTCCTGTTCGTCACCTTGGTCTTTGGAACCTACTGTTCATTGCTCCTAGCTGCCTTTGTGCGTGGTTTTTTTTTTGGTGATGTGCCTGTAGTGGAGTTCGATGGTTGTGGTCAACATCTTTGCTTTCTGTGGATTGGAAGTTGTCTGAAGCATCACGGTAAGGCCCTCCGTCGACATGGGAAAATGTGTCAAAATATTTGATTCCATCTCCACTCTGGACTTATTGGGGAACTATGTGGCAAAACAAAATTCTATTATTCTCAGAGAGTGTGGTTTAGTTGGTAAGTTCTTGGGCCTTTGGCCCAATCCTAGGGTTGTTCTTGACTGGATTTTCAATAATTGGCCTGAGCAAGACCCCTTGGTTTTTTATTGCGGGAAAGGATTTTATGTATTTATTTTTAAAACCATTGAAGATCGAGACAATATCTTCAGATATGTCCCTTATTTCTTAGGTTCTAGGGGGATGTTTATTTCCCACTGGACCCTCGACTTTAACCCAGATATGGAGATCTCTTTTGCTCGTATTTGGATTAGAATATCGGGCCTCCCCCTTATTTTTGAGGTGAAGCCACCTTCGAAGCCATTGGAAATAAACTGGGTCGATTTATAACCCATTTTGAATTGAAGGGAAATATCTACACATGCGCTAGAATATGTGTAAACATGGATTTTTCAAAGGGACTGCCAGAGGTGAATTTTCTCAATGTATATGGTTGGAGTCATCTTCAGGCCCTATACTATGAGTAGGTACCTTTCAAATGTAACAATTTTCATGAATATGGACACTTTTCCAAAATCTACCCAAAGCTAAAGAATCTCAACCATTGCAGAATAACGTGAATCAAGGATTCAAGAAAGTTTCAAGAAAACATAAGAATCAATAGCCCAGAGGGGCTCATTCTGACCACATATCTCAAGTTCGCCCATATATTTACTCCAATAATATATTTGAAGCTTTGGAATCTCAAGATGAAGAATATGAGGACTCTGTGGAGGAAGTTCCTCATCAGAACAACCTGAAGATTAAATCTAAGCAGCCAATAAAATAACAAAAGAATCTAAAAAATATAGTTAAAGGAAAGGAGGCCTCGCTTGGGGGAAATGCCTCTTTGCATGGGAATGATCCATATCCAATTCCTATAGATATGAATCCAATTGGGGTTTATGTTGCTCCCCTCGATTCTTCTGTGGGAGTGGAGAAGGGAGATGCATGGGAGGGAGAACCTAAATCTCCCTCCTTTGCAGAAATTCTAAATAAGAATCCTCGTCCTTCTCCCCCTCTAACAAGAGTAAGAAAAACAAATAGAAATCGTAAAGAGAAAGAAGCAAAATCAGGAAACTCGGGGGACTTAGAATAAGGAATCGCAGGGGGCTCCCAACAAACTGTGGGTAAAATCACATATAGCGATGGGATAACTTGGATTGTGAGTTAATTATGTTTTGCTTCTGCATTTTCTTGTGTAATCAAATTGTAAGGATTTATTCTTTCAATCAGGAAGTAGTTAATTTGAATCAAGGGAAGTCTTGGTCTTGGTTCATCAAAGCCAACCTGGTAATTTTGGTTCATTTCTACCACAATTTAGCTAGCAAGCTGAAGATATATTCAACAAAACGAGAGCATTGCATAATACTTAGCTTTTGCATGATGTGATAGCAGAACCTTTATTATGGACTTAATATGGCTCTTTTTTTAAATCAAAGACAACTATACTTTCTAGCATGTCGAGAGAGATATTACCTAGTGAAGTAACATATGAATTCTCCATGCACATGATTTTCACTCATTTAAACATCATAAACAACATTTAAATCATCCAAAATTATAATGCACATAATGCAATCATTCCAGTTGTTATCATCTCCCCCAACCTCAAAATCTTCTTCATCCTAAAGAAGGGAGGAGATGGATTTACAAAATTTCACAAAAAATATTACAATCAAATATCGGTTTGTCAAGATAAATGCTACTAGTCTCTTTTGTATCCACTATTGTCGAGGGTTGATTCATTGACACACTAGAGTTGAAGAATGCAAATATTGGTTGTGGGGGAAACATAGGTGATTCCACTAGGATCTAAGGGGGATTTTTCATAATTGGATCTGTGCACACATGTTATACATACGAGGAGCAATCTGATTCAATCTTCTTTCATAATCACACCACTCCTCCAAGGCCTTTTTTGTTATAATATCGAGTCTCTTTATTTTTTCTAGATAAGTCATTTTCTCTTTTATTGAAGTATTTTGAATTTCAACCAAATTGGGATTAAATTCCTCTTGCATGTGCCGAACACATCTGTGGACATCCCATATGTGTGTCATTGTCTTGTTTTCTTCCATATATGCTAACTTTCCTTCCCAAAACCATTCATGTTCATGTGCCTATGATTCTTCCTCAACTTGGTGTTCCTACTTAAGTTGAGTACCTAAGGTATCCCAACTTCTACCATCGATCGTATAATTTATTTTGTTGTCTAGTTCCAAAATTGATGCTCAAGAGACTTTTAAATTGCTACACATGTTGTCATAATAAGTCATCTAGTTATTCAATATATTAGTAATAGTAGTGGTTGTAACTCTCATATCATACAATTGCTACCTGATTTAAAATTTTTTTTCATATTCATGGTTTAAGATGGTTCCAATCTAGTTAGAATTTAGGTGTTGATTCTTGGCCAAGAGGTTTTGTTATTGGCTGATTAAGTCCAACCTACTCCATATTTTGTTCCTATCCTTGATTACTTCTTTATATAATTATTGTATTTCAAAGTCAAATGTGTCTACTAGATCAAAATCAATCACCTCTTTTCCTTCTTGTTCTCCCTACAATATTAACATGGTGAAAATATTAGTAGATTTTTCCTTTGTGTCATTCTCCTCATAAACTTGTTTGTTGTCCTTTTATTATTTTGTTTTATATCCTTCAATTGACTATTGTGGTGGTGTTTCTTGTTGGGTCATTTGTTTCTATGATGATTTTTTTTTGGTGTTGTTTATGTGCTACTTGTTGTCATGTCAACCTTGTTGGTTGTTCTAACAATTCTTGTTGTGTTTGTGCAACTTTATCTAGTGAACCTTTCTTTTCTTCCAGTGAATTTTGTGGTGAAGATTTTTTTTGCTCTGTAGTTGATTCCCATTGGTCAACCTGGTCCTTCATTTTCTTATCCTTATTTCCTTAATCCCATTGATTTTTTTTTCCCCTACATCTCCATTCTACTAGTTTCTTGCATCTTGATTTCCCGTGTTTATAGCTTCTTATATTACTAGGGTTAGGGTTGTTGGAATGGGATCTCTAGTAAGGTCAATGGGGCCATGAGTCAACCTCGATGGGGGCTTGATCATGATTTGGGGAATTTTAATTTTAATTTTCTTTGTTTCCTTCATTGTTTCTACTTCCTTCTAGGCCTTTTTTTTATGGTACCTTGCCATCTCTACTTGGTATTACTTATTACTGGTTATTTTGGTTTTCAAGGCTTTGACTATTGTGACCTTCACCCTTTCTATGGATTATGTATAGTCTTACTTGACACTGGATTCCAAAACCTACTTTTGCTTGATGACTTTTTCTCTTGTCAACTTCCCTTTTTTCGTCATCCCATGAAGTCAACACTTGATTGGTTACTTGCATTAGTTTTTTCTTAAGTTCAGGTTCTTCAAAGTTGACCTCTTGTGTCTCTTGAATGAGGACTTTGAGGTCATCTCAAGTTGATTCAATATTTGACTCAACATATACCTACTCATTCTTTTTACTTTTCAACCTCTTGCCTATTTCTTTCTTTAGTTGTGATTTTGTTGATTCTTCCTCAGATGCAACAAAGGATATGGTAAATATTGTTGCTTCATTTTCCTCTTCCAACTCTCCATCTATTATTGGTGAAACTACTTCCTTTATTATCATCTAACTTGTTTCTAGGAATTTTAAGATGGTTTTTGATTACCTTGTTAACTCTACAAATATTTCTTTGACCTATAGGTAATAGTCAAATTCCTTTGGTTCTTCAAAAACTTCATGTAAATACCATACTTTAGTAAATATGAGACACATATAAATATGGGCCATGGGTGGTAAGTTTCTTCTGCCATTCTGTGGGACTCTCCATTTGTTACATGCAGACTTTAAGTTTTTTCGCCCTTTCTAAGAACGTATATTGTGGTGTGTAGTCATCAATATTTCCCTTCTATGTAACGAAAATTGAGCACACACATAAACCAAGATAACTTGAATAAGGTTATTTGTCTTTATTCAATCAATTAAATAAGAGAGAAAATAAATTTCTTATATAGGTTACAATCAAGTAGAGTCAAACCACTTTGTGAATGTGGGATAAAGTGAAAATATATCCTAAAAGAAAATAAATTAACCTAAAGTCACTTTGACTTTATTAATGCCTAAGTCTAACTTCTAATTGACCATTATAAACTAATATTTAATTTAACACCCTCCCTTAATGGTCAATCTATTGACTACACCAAGTTTCTTCCAAAATTTGACATGCTTTTCGGGACCTAAAGACTTGGTGAAAATGTCTGCAGTTTGATCCTCTGTAGGAAAATACTGCAGCTCAATAGTTCCATCTTCTACAAGCTATCTGATGAAGTAACAATGTGTATCAACATGTTTGGTACGCTCGTGGAAGACTGGATTCTTGGCAAGTTTTATTACCCCTTGATTGTCACAGAACAAAGGTGTAGGCTCTCTCTACTGCATCTGCATATTTGATAACATCCTCCTGAGCCAAAATGCCTCGCATGCATGTTTCAATGCTCCTTGATACTCTACTTCTGTCGATGAAAGGGCGTGCACATGTTGTTTCTTGCTGGTCCATGTGACTACACCTGTGCCAAGGCTGAAGACATATTTAGAAGTGGATTTTCTGTCATCAACATAACCTGCCCAATCTGAATCTGTATACCCACACAACCTTGGGTCTTTGCTCCTGTTGTACAAAATACCAAAGTCAAGTGTCCCTTTCACATATCTCAACACTCGCTTCGTTGTTGTCCAATGCTCTACTTTTGGTGTTGTCATAAATCTGGAAATGAAGCTCACAACGAAACTCAGATCAGGTCTAGTGGTTGTAAGATATATCAAGATACCCACTAGCTGTCTGTATAGTGACTCACTGACTTCCTTTGAGTCAGTCTTGGCTGAAAGTTTCATCCCTTTCTCCATAGGTGTAGAGGAGATTTGGCAATCCTCCATCCTGAACTTATCCAACAAACTCCTGACATACTTTTCTTGTGAGACAAAAATGTTTCTCCCTGTTTTCCAAACTTCTACACCCATACAATAGTGTAGGAGGCCTAGATATGTCATGTCAAATGCTCTGCTCACGTTGGATTTGATCCATGTAATTGCATCTTCCTCACTACCTGTAATAATGATATCATCCACATAAACAACCATAAGAATGATCTCATTACCAACTCTTTTGACATATAAGTTGGAATCTGAAGGACTCTGCTGGAACTCCTGCTGAACCAAATACCTATCAATCTTGATGTACCACACCCTCTGTGCCCATTTCAAACCATATAGAGCCTTCTTTAGTATGCAAACTAGATTCTCCTTCCCTGCAACCTGAAACCCCTCTGGTTAGCACATGTATACCACTTCCTTCAAATCTCCATTGAGGAAGGCACTTTTCACGCCCATCTGGTGGACCTTCCAGCCTTGTTGTGCTACCATGGCTAGAACAAGATGAATAGTGCTCATCTTCACTGTAGGAGAAAAAGTGTCCTCATAGTCAATGCCTTCTCGTTGAGAGAATCCTTTCACAACTAATCGTGCTTTGTACTTTTCAAGTGTACCATCTGCATTGTACTTGGCCTTGTACACCCATTTGCAACCAATGGGTTTCTTCCCTGATGGAAGAGCTGTGAGATCCTAAGTCTGATTTTTCATCAAACTTTCATGTTCGACCTCCATGGCCTTTTCCCATTCAGGTCTTCCTTTTGCTTCCTTGAATACCTGAGGCTCATAGATCTCTTGAATATTGGCCATAAGAGAAAAGTTGACTGTGCCAGTATTTTGTTTACTCTTACCTCGTGATGATATTCCCTTGATCATCTCTCCTATCCGAACATCTCCAATGGTGTTGTGCCACCACTTGAGTATTTTGGAATCTCTGGATACCAAGTCAGTATTGCCACCATGACTTGGGATTCCTGCTTCAAAATGTACTGATCTGACTGACCTAGGAGACTCATCCTACTCTAACTCCTCATCATCATGCTCATAATAACTCCCCCCTTCAGGTGGAGCTATCAGAAGCTTGACATCTGAATCTTCAATGACTTCTGGCTGCTCAGTAACTCTGAATGCGAGAGGAGTATGGAAGGGTCCAACCTCCTCATCAACAACAACATCTTTGCTAAAGCTCACCTTATCAGTGTTAACATCAACTAATCTGTAAGCTTTATAGGTGTCGTTGTACCCTTTAAGCATCATCTTCTTACTCTTCGGATCTAACTTGGTTCGTTTCACAGTTGGAATCCAAGTGTAAGCAGTAGAACCAAAGACCTCCAGGTGACTTACTTTGGGCTTTCTTCCAGACCATGCTTCCTATGGAGTCTTCTACTTTATCACCATCGTGGGAGATCTATTCAGCAAGTACACTACTGTGAACACTGTCTCTACCCAAAACCTGTGAGGAACACACTTGTTTTGCAACATACATCTGAACATCTTTGTGATAGTGCGGTTTTGCCTTTCAACCACCCCATTTTGCTGTGGAGTATAGGGTGTGGTGTATTGTCTCTTGATCCCATGTTTAGCACAAAAATTATTGAATTCTTTGGAGTAGAATTCTCCACCATTATCATATCTAAGAGAGGTAATATGACAACCTGAATCATTCTCGACTAATGCTTTAAACTTTTGAAATTATTTAAACACGTCAGACTTCAACTTCAAAAAATACACCCACATTTTCTTACTGAAATCATCAACAAACAGAAGGAAATACCTGGCACCGATGATTGATGTCATGTTCATTGGTCCACATACGTTTGCATGAACCAGCTAAAGGACCCTTTGCACTCTCCAAGCTTGTCCTTCATCAAATGGCGCTCGATGTTGCTTCCCTGCCTGGCAAGCTCCACAAACTCCCCGAATCTTCTACTGAATGTCTGGAAGTCCATCTACCAGTTTCTCTCGTGCCAACTGAGAGAGGTAGATAAAATTGAGGTGTCCATACCTCTGATGCCATAGTGTGCAGATGTCTGATGCACTCTTTGCTGCCAGTGCATGCTCTCTGCCCTGCCCAATATTCACCAATCTGAATAGACCATGGTCCTCCAAACCAAGATAAATGATCTTCTTGGTATCCTTGTCAACGATATAGCACTTGTGATTGCTAAAGTTGACATCCAAGTGAGGAGAGTGCCTCATAATCTGACTCACTGAGAGTAGATTAAGCTCCATACCTGGCACATAGTGGACGTTGAGAAACATAAGCATATTTCCTCTGAAGGAAATCTGAACATTCCCCTTGCCGACTATAGTATACTCCTTACCTCCACCGAAGATCACCGAGTCCTTGGATGGACTAGGTGTAAACTCCGTGAACCAATCTTTCCGATTGGTGAAATGCCTAGATGCGCCTAAATCAACAAACCAAGCATATGACTTGGATTGATCTTCTTGTGTACATGCCATAAAGGCATAGAAGGTTGCCTCCTTCTCCTCCGTGTGCTCTACGACATGGGCCTTTTGTTGAGACCCTCCCTGGCTGTGCTTCTGATCTGCCAACCGCTTTCTGCAATGCTTCTTCATATGGCCAGTCTTGCCACAATAATGACAAGTGATGGTATTTAGGCTTTTGGTGGCATCCTCACCATTGCCTGGACCATGTTTCCTTGTCCATTTTCCTTTGCCTTTAGCTTTGGCTACAAACGCCTGCTTTGAATCCTCTGTCTCACTACTGCTCCCAAACTGCTTCTTCCACCTGTACTGTTGCAAGAGCTTATTGGATAACTCTCCAAAATTTAGGTCAATGTCTGTAGCTGTGATGTTCAGGGTCTCAATGAAGTGCTCGTAGGACCCTGACAAGCTATTCAGCGTGATCACCACCATGTCCTCTTCTGCCATCTTCCTACCAATGGCCTCCAACTGCTCTCAGATGTCCTTGATCTTGAGTAAATTCTCTTGGAGAGAATCACCCTCACTCATCTTGATCGAGAACAACATATTCTTTGAAAAGAACGCTCGACCCTTATATGAAATCTCATGAGTCTCTTTCAACTATTTCCAAATCGCTGCAACAGTCTTCCCATTCTGAACCTTAGGTAGCATCTCATCTATCACAGACAATTTGATCAGCATCACGACCTCTCTGTCTTGGCCATCAAACTTTTACTAGTCTTTACCTACAACCGTGGGATGAGGACTTGTGCCCAGAACAACATCTGACAGGCACCGATACACAAAAATGGCCAACATGCGTTGCCTCCAGGTATTGTAGTTCTTCCTAGAGAACTTCTGGTTGCCTTCCAACATGATGTTGGTCAATGTATCCATAGATGATTGTAAAATACTGAACTTAGCAGATAAATAATGGAAAAATACTTGCAATCTACCCTCAACCAGCTCCAAATCAACCAATTTCTCCTCAAATTTGCTAAAAAAATAAAGAAATTAGCAGTAAAAAAAACACCAGGTCTTCGAAGATGAGCACCAATCCGGGTAAGAACAGGCCAATCTGTTCTCCAAACCATCCAAATTGACAAAATTTGAGAGAAATTTCAGTTAAAACTCAGAAATTGCAGAGATTAGCAAAAAAATGGTAGTTCGTACGGACTGTACGACTGATCTGTATGGATTGGATGCTAAATTAAATTTTCTATATCCTGCAAATAAATTCCGTACAATCTACGACTGATTCTAATTTTAAAAAAATCTAGCCCCCCCAAAAAAACTTAGCCCCAAAACCCTTAAAAAAAATTTCAAATTTGATTCCGTGAACCTGCCTTTAAAACCGCAAATTTTTCTGAAAACCCAAAAAAAATTCAAACCTGACTTTTAAAACCAAAAAATCAAACGAACCCAGCTCTAGCTGATCCAAAACCCTTTCAGCTCCTTGAGTGTGCTATGCTGGCAATCCCTCGATCCGTCACTTTCGGAAGCAATCCCTAGGTCTTCACGTGCTCCCAGACTCCGTGGCCCTAACCCTGCTCTGATACCATGTAACAGAAATTGAGGACACACAGAAACCAAGATAACTTGAATAAGGTTATTTGTCTTTATTCAATCAATTAAATAAGAGAGAAAATAAATTTCTTATATAAGTTAAAATCAAGTAGAGTCAAACCACTTTATGAATGTGGGATAAAGTGAAAATATAACCTAAAATCAAATATCTGACCTAAAAGCAAATAAATTAACCTAAAGTCACTTTCACTTTATTAATGCCTAAGTCTAACTTCTAATTGACCATTATAAACTAATATTTAATTTAACATTCTATCCTTGAGAAAAAACATTGGAAATCCCATATTGTCAATGTGTTTTGTAGTGTGGATGCAACTTCTTTGACTGGGCATATTCTTGACATGGAAACCAATACAAGTAAAGAGGGTTATCTGATAGCTTTACTCAATTTCTGACGTTCTTCACAATTGGTCTTCAATATATTAGTGATGTGCTCTACCCAGTTTTAAGTTGTACCCTCCTCGACCATGTTCCCAATGGATTCTAGCATGTTTAGGACTACATATGAGGCTTAACTAGTATTAGTCAACCAAAGGGACAAGATTATGCAAGTCCATTTCACATGATATTCCTTCACTTGGCTGATGACCAGGCCTTTTGACTTCTTAGAATTAATGTTATCTTTGAACATCTCAATCCATTCTAAGGTATTGGTTGTCTTGGGGATAATTTCACCTGTATGTGGAAGCCCCATGAATCGTTGAATTGACTATGGAGTGATTGTGACTAGCTCATCTAACCATATCTTACATTTGTAATACCAACTAATTATAAATTTTGTTTCTTCCTCTTCCAGCTCTTTGAATCCCGATCTATCGGGCTCCTAGGATGACCTAACCTTCACCTTCTCTAGCATCAATGGTTCATCTCTCCACTTCCCTTTGGTTACTGCCCATTTCTTTTAATTCTACTAGTGGTAACCCCAATTGATTTCATCCATTCTAGAATTCCTGATGTTTTCCATTCTTGCTTCCAATTTCATCGTTTCTTGCTTATCAAATATCTCCTTTTCCCTTGGATCAACAATTTTAGATCTAGGATTTGTTGATGCTAGTGGGATTGCACCTGCCATTTTTGGTGGCATGTTTACTCTTAAGTCGAATTTCAATCCCAAATTCCTCTCAACCCAATTGATCTCTATTGTTAATTTTTAAGCCCCACTCTTCTCCAACACTTTTCCTATGAATTTTTTCTCATCCCCCGATCTAGATTATTTTCGGCACGAAATGAGATCAGAGATATAATAAAGAAATGTATAGAGATATCTCGGATATCCAATAATATAATAGAAATATATCATAGATGAAACCATAAACACAGAGGTACAATGATACACATTTTTCTATTAATGAGCGAAAATGTACAAAGACTGTAAAAATACAGAGTGAAAGACTCGCTAGAATGGTGGTAGCTTATCTCTGAGAAGAGAAGAGATGAATACTCGCATCCGTGAGAAGATGATTTTACAATGAGGCTCCAAAAGCCTTTTAATCATAAATAAAATCCAAAAACCTAACCCCGGAAGATGAAAAGACAACAGTTTTGTGGACCTCGTTTTGGGTAGTTTGGTGTATCAACTTCATGGGGGCGTAACTTTGGAATACGATCTCCGTTTGGGGCGCACGATAGCTCATTGGAAAGGTATCATCGAGGAGATTCATTTTGGGGGATCAATAAGATCCCTTGGATATCATTGAGAATCTCGAGCCTGAAAAACCTTCATTTAGGCCCTCAAAATGGCCCCAAAATTTAAAAACTACTAAAAATAGTAAATTGCCAAAAATTGCCAGAAAATTGTTTTGAGCAAGTTGGAAAAGGTGGGTGGCCACCAATATCCACTTGGATCAATACTCCCTCCTTAGGAAGCAATGGTTTCCATTGCGTTGAGTGCCTGGGGGAGAGGGAAAAGAGTTTTTTGAATATGCATCTTGATGAGCTTCTTGCCTTGTTGGAGAAGTTGCGTTGCTTAGATTTTTGAAGGTTTTCACGAACCTCTGGCTGGAAGGGTTGGAAATTTTTAACCAGTCTAGCTACATGAGATGTCTGTGTGTAGAAGGAATATTTTCACTTTGCTGCAGTCTTGTCGACCTACTTATGTTGGATAGAAGGTGCTTGGGCCAAGGCTGTAGTGGCTGTAGTATCCTTCTGTTCACCTTTTGAACAGATTGTGAAAAAGCTAAATTTTGTAGTATGAGATACTACCTTGCGGAACTGTTTAGGTGGGACAATAGTTGGAACCACCTCTGGTATCCTGTAGAGATGACCCCCCAGAGTAACAATGACACTATGGCATCCTTGAAGGGCTGGATGTCATATGACAATCGACACTGCTGGATGACACAAAGACCTCATCCCTAGAGAAGACACCCGATGTTGTATGGCTGCAGGTGTGGTGTTATTGACAATCCCAAATGTTTGACAACCTCTGCTGAGATGAGGTTCTTCTAGATTCTTCTATCAACAATAAAATGCAGCGGGGTCCCCTTCACCCACATCTGTGAATGAAAAAGGTGCTCCCCCTCTTCAGGATTTGTTGGTTCTTCTGGTTGAATTGCTGCAGTCGCAACAATAGCAGTGGGGTTTGCGTCGATGATCTGTCGTTTACCAGTATTTTCAGAATTAGATTCTGAATCAGGGTTCGACTCCTTGTCTTTGATCTTGACCACCAATGACTATTTTGAGCGACATTCATCGGTGTTGTGCCAGGGGATTTTGTGGAAATCACACCATTTTTCGGTGTCCTTCTTCGTCTTCCCATGACCCTTCTTTTCCTATGGCTTGGATTGGTTTTCAGGAGATTGTTTGTTAGGGCCGTCTTTATCATACTTTGGTTGTTGCGGATTTACAGACCCGAACTCCCATTTGTTCTGGTGCTTAAATTTATGCTCGATTTTAACAACATATCGATAAGCATCACCGAGTGATGAGATGTCCATAAAATCCATTTCAGTTTGGATCTATCTGTGTAGAGCCCCACGGTATTTTAGAACCAAATTTCATTCGGAGTCTTTGATACCCAGCTTGGTGCGCAAGGTATGGAAGGTATTGGTGAAATCCAGAACTGCTTGGTCCCTCTCTTTCCCTAGTGTGGTCCATCTCATATATTGGTATTGATAGTTTCCAATAGGGTAATATTGTTCCTTTATCGCGTCCACAAAAAAATCCCAAGTGGGATCGACCCCATATATTCCAGACTCTTCTGTGGAACTTTTCTCCCAGTAAGTTTCCCACCATTGTTTGACATGGGGGAGAGCTTTAAGGAGTGTGAAGGTGATATTTTTCATGTCGAAAAAATGGTGAACATAGAAATAATCTTCTATCATATTTAACCATTTTTCTAGGGCATCCACATCTATCTGACCTTCAAATACGGGAATATCAAAATTAACCCGTACCTTGAAAGGAGAGGTGCTTCCAAAGTGGCTATTTGATGAAGATGTGCCTATTGCTATTGGCAGGTGTTGAAGGATGTGGGAAAAATTCTCCATCATTTCATCCCTTTGTTGCATGAGAGCTTGCTCAAGCAACAAATTGATAGAATCGTCTGCTCCGTCATTTTTCTTTTCTTCCTCCATGGAGGGTTTCTTGGGCGTGTGAGAGAGACTATCTTCAAGAGAGACAAGATCGATACCCAACTTTCTATACTCAGACCTCATCGAGGATATGCACTGAAAAAAAAAATGATCAAGAGCAGCCTGCTTTGATACCACTGATCCAAATTATTTTCGGCATGAAATGAGAGCAGAGATATAATAAATAAATGTACAGAGATATCTTGGATATCCAATAATATAACATAAATGTATCAGAGATGCAACCATAAACAAAGAGGTACAATAATACACAATTTTCTATTAATGAGCGAAAATGTACAAAGACTGTAAAAATACAGAGTGAAAGACTTGCTAGAATGGTGGCAACTTATCTATGAGAAGAGATGTGATGGCTACTCGCATCCGTGAGAAGATGATTTTACAATGAGGCAACAAAGGCCTTTTTATCATAAAGAAAATCCAAAACCCTAACCCCGAAAGATGAAAAGGCAATAGTTTTGTGGACCCCATTTTGGGAAGTTTGGTGTATTAACTTCCCGAGGGCGTAACTTTGGCATACGATCTCCGTTTGGGGCACACGATAGATCGTTGGAAAAGTATTTCCGATGATATTCATTTTGGGGGCTCAATCAAAGCCTTTGGCTATCATTGAGAATCTATATCCCCAAAAAACTTCATTTAGCCCCTCAAAATGGCCCCGAAAGTTAAAAACTGCTAAAAATATTAAATTTCCAAAATTGCCAAAAAATTGTTTTGAGCGAGTTGGAAAAGGTGGGTGGCCATCGATATTCACCTGGATCATCCCATTCATCTCTATTTATAGACAATTTCATGGTTTATGTGTGTTAGTCACTCGTGCAGTTGTCTAATCGATGGAACAATTCATTAAAAGAATGCATTAATCATGGTTTGTGCATTCAACTTTGTCTTTTCACGCAGAAGGTTGGCTCCTGGTTGAATTATTATCTAATGTTAATCGAGTCTCATTTGAATTTATTCCCTTTTTGTTTGTCAAATAATTTTTTTAATTTTAAATCGCGTGCCACTTCTCTTCCATCTTTCTTCACTATTTCAAATTTCGACTAAGATCTATGTTTTTCTTTGTTGATGATTCTTCCTTTATATTACTACTTATTTCCCTTTCCTCCTTTCATCTCGGTCTTTATCTTGTCAATCCCTTGTTTGTCAACTTGATTTTTCATTACAACCTTCTTTCTCTTACATTAGATCCCAATCGACTATCATGATATTTGAATGCCTTTGTTCTTGTTGTTTGTGATGGCTAAGATTTGAAGTTTAAATAATCATGTTTCAACAATTATTCATCCAACTTTCCCGCATCGACAAATTTATTCAATTGTTTGTTACACATGTGGCACACACACACACACACACACACACACACACACACACACACACACAAGAGCTTATCTATAAGATAATCTAGATTCCAAGCAAATTCTCACCTAATGGAACCATTGGGGTTTTCACCACTAGACTACGTTATTCCTTTCTTTATTTTTTTCTAAAAGTTTTCTCACCAACAAACTCCCACTCAAAGGCGCTTCAAGGGTTTTCACCATTGAGCTTTTTCTCTCTCCTTTTTTCAATTTAGGGATGTTACCTCTTCAACTTGGCACCATTGACTACCTTTTGAAACTACTTCCCTTAGAGTGTCTTGAGGTGCACTAATCCATTATTCCTTATCTATTCAATCATATAAGGACCAATCTAGGTTGTCTCCAATTTCCTTGGCTTTCCCTTGATTCTACTATTGTATGTCATGAAAAGTCTTCCATTTTTGTTTTTAGACTTCTTGATTGTGGGGAGCCATCATCCTTTATTCCTCTAGTATATTAAGTTGGTGTATTCTATCTTCTCTAGCTTGTGTTGCATTGGATTTTAATAATTTAACTACCTTGTTATCATCATCCTTAAAGTGTAGTGGGACAACTTCCTCTTTCCCATAGACCAAATTAAATAATGTGTGACTAATTGGTCTCTTATAACAAGTCATGTATGCTCAAAGAACAACATGCACAATGTCATCCTAGTTATCCTTATCGACATTACACATTTTGGTGAGTCCTTTAGATAGGCTTTTGTTAAATGACTCCACTAATCCACTTACTTGTGGGTTATAAGGGGAACTCCTTTTATGGTTTATTAATGATTATTTCATTAATACTTATATAGTGTTATTCACAAAATGAGTTCCCTAATCACTTATCAGTATAAGTGGACAACCAAATTCGGTGATGATGTTCTCATAGATAAATTTTGTTGCTACCTTCTTTATAAAATGGTCATTAATTTTTCCTTTTCCCACTTTCTATTATGGTAATGTACTTGGTCCTTGTCCATTTTCCACTCTTGGGGAAAGGAACCAAAAAATCGATAACACAACTATCAAAGGGGAGACTTGGGGTTGATTTTTCAAAGGAATCTCATCCTTTTTCAATGGTTGATACAGCCTTTGACAATTATCACACTTATTAACTTGTGTTGTGAAATCCTTATTCAATGTGGGCCACCAAAATCTAGCTTGTAAAATTTTCCTAGCTATAGCATCTGCATGGAAGTAACCACCTACGAGAGTAGAATGTACTTCCTCAATTATGATTTTTCTTTTATGTTCTACAACACATCTCCTAAGCATGTCATCTATCCCAATATTATATAAACATCCATTTATCAATGTATAAGGTGCAACTTTCATGGAAATACATTTTTTTTTCTTCTCTAGTAAGTCACGGGGGACCTTTACTTCTTGTAAAAATTGGACAATTTATGCAAGGTTTTTAGAGGAATATTCAACTTTAAACAAGTGGGCATATGAAAGATCTTCTTCTATTCCTATGGGTTATTCTCCCATTTCAACTCTTGGAAGATGATATGGTCCTACATTTACTTTACTGAGACTAATTGTCACTTCAAATTCAAATTATTGAAATAATTTATTCCATTTGCGGATTATTCCTTGGTGAAATGGCTTGTTAACTAGGTATTTCAATGCTTGGCGATTTGTATATAAAACAAATGAGTTGGATAATAAATAATGTCTAAATTTATACATGGTAAATATTGTTCCAAGCCCTTCTCTCGCTCTGTAGTAGAATAGTTCCTTTTAGCTTTGATGAGATTTCGATTGGCATAAGCATTTGGATGATCGACACCTTCTCTAGGTTGTGCCAACACATCCTTAACTACTATGTTAGATGCATTGACATGCACATGGAACTTATTAGTCTACTTGTAATGCCATGTTTTGACCTAGGAAACTAAAATTATTTATGGCCTAATTGTATTTTCATTTTCTTGTTATTTGTGGAACACTACTAAACATTGGTACTTCAAATTTTGGATAGGTACACCTATGTGTATGTAAATATTATGAATGGTTAGCATTATGTTGTTAATGATATAAGTTTTGTGATCTACTTCTAGAAAGAAAATTTTAATTGAAAGATATTGGTACGTGGATATCAGGTTTAATGATAGGTTTTAAATGCAATCACATGTTAATAGTATATGGTTATGCATGAGTTTGTGTTATAAACTAACCTATAGATCGAATGGGCTATTTAATAGAAAGAGAAGTGTGATAGTAAGTGGTTGATGTCATGGACTTCGAATGAGAAACAATATGATAGGAATCATTTTTATGCTAATTATATTGGTTCAAATGCATTGCTATGATAGTTGGGCAAGTGCAGGTTTGGCACATCTACCTAAGACTAGATATTCGATGACAAAGTTCCCATAACACAATGTCATAGTATGGTCCATGATAGGGTATTGACCCTAGTTCTATCAAGAGGGGTGGAGGAAATTCCCACTGTATATCCTTAGAAACTTGGATTCGTGGGAGAACAGTGTTAATTCATGCTCCCCTAGACGTGTGATGATGATTACCAGTTTCTTGTTGGGGAAGTTTGGTCAAGGTAGTTGACACTTTCACTTACTAGTTCTATCTATAGTTAGGTCAATATAGTTGATGCTCCATTATAGTCCAACAGAGGAGGGATAGGATATGGAAGATGCAAGTAGGTTGGGGAGGTAGGGTGTTAGGAGTAGTGTAAAGTGTTGTTTGCTTTTAATCTTATAACCATAGTTATTCACTTATTCCATGTTATTTTATATTAAATGCTTAACTCAATTACAATTATCTAGGCACATTTTTCATTCATGTTAAACCATTGTGACAGATGGATTTTTTCTAACTATGTTAATAATTGATTTATTTCATTATGAGGTTGATTGCACTATCGAGTGGGTTGAAAGCATACATGAAATTTCATTAGATGTAATGTTTTTTGTCATTAGTATATGCACGAGCTATGTATGCACTAGCTACACATACATATCTTGTGTGTGTACACTAGTATTCTTATAATGTATTAAATTAAGAATTTTGCTGGTTTGACATAGGTGTATAATATCTCATTATAATTATTAAGTTAATTGATTGAATGAATTTAATGCTATTTATTAAGTTAATTTGTTTGATTAGAGTTAACAATATTGATTAAGTGAATTGATTAATTTAGTTAGATTTTAAAATTATTATTAAATGATTGAATTATGTTAGGTGCTACATGCTAAGTGGAATTTATTAAATTGCTATGAATTAATTACTATTTATGAAGTTTGGATAACTTGCTAGAAATATATCAGGGAGGGGAGGACTTTGAGGAGGAGTTGAGACTTTCGAGGAGAAAGGTGGTGGAAGGGATATAAGGGGAAGGATTTGGGGGTTTCGAATGGAGGGAAAGCGATTTTTGTAAATCAAGGAGAAGGGGGTACGAAGATTGGAAAGATGAAAATGAAGGTATTTTGACTGGATTGAGATATGGACATATTGGGGTTGTGATTTCTAAGGCTTTGTGCACAAAGGACTAAGAAACCACCCAAGGTTTTCCTAGAGTTAGGGAACCAGTGAGGGTGTTCCTAGTTGGTTGGGAGGATAAAAATATAGTTCAAGCTTTTTGGAGAGAAAACAAGGTAAGGAGAAATTAGGGAACAACTACACGAGACTAAATCAGGTAGTGGTGGAGGTATTTTTATTATTTTTCTAATTAGCTATGGTGAAATTGTTTAATTATGTTGTATGGTGAAGAATTGTTGCAAGCTACCTGAAAATGTAAATTTATATTGCATATGTTTAATTGCATCAAAAGAAAATAAAAAAATAAATTGATGCCATGAAATTTAGCATAAACTTTCATATATTCATAACAATACTTTAATTATAGAAAATTGTTCTTTTAGAATAATAGAGATTATAGAAATTACAATAGTGTTAACTTCTAAATCCCTGGAAGAAAGGGCCTCACACTCACTGCTCAAGGAATCTTAGTATTGGCGCTTTTACTAACTTCATTTTAAGTGTTTTGAACCACTCACTTCAATTTGCAGTCCAAATAAACTCAACATAGTTCTTCAAAAGTTCATCCATAAAAAATGTAATGTTAGAATGATGCATGATAAAATTCCTATAATATCAAGTGTGACCCAATTATTTGTATCTATTTTGGATTTGTAGGGGGATTTAAAGCGAGTTTAACTTTGATCTTCACCATGTTGACCTTGATTCCATCTTTGTAGACTACATGGCCCAACAATATATCATTTTGAGTGTAAATATGCATTTCTTTATATTCAAAGATAATTGAATCTATTGATAGCTCCCAAGCATCATGAGGAGATAGGTATGTGATTTTTTAGTAATATTATAAATGGTTGAGTCATCAAATTATACCACCATGGTTTTATAAATATATTCTTAAAATGGATTGACTACTAATTTGGAGAAGACAATAGAGGAATTTTTTAGTTCAAAAGGCATGGGTTTGCAAGCAAATGATCCAAACTTCATTAGAAATGTGGTATTTTATTGATCCTCCTTTACAATTAGTACTTGGTTATACCCTAAAAAATCCATCAACGAATGAGTAGCATGTAAAATTTCAGACCCCAACCCGGTTTCAAGTCTCACTAAGACACATAGTTAAATGCCCAATCCACATTGCACATTTACTACTAAAAATTAGTAAGCATGAAATTAAATGCTCGGAACCGAAACACAAGAAGTCTGCTACAACACTTTAACCAGAAATAAATCACACACGCAGAAAATTCAACATAGAGATTTGGTCTACAAATTTAGACCCTGGAAAAACCCACAAAGGGAAAACCAGTGAGAGAAAGGAGGCTTTTATTATTTAGAGAAATGAGAGATATTTACAACAGTCATCTTCAGTAATTAATACACATACTTATCTCATTTTTCGTGCATAAAATCAACAGAGAAAATAGTGCCAAAACTGCTCCTCAATTTCTATGCCCAGAAATATGTACAATAAGGTTTCACTGCTGCTACTATACTTTGCCTCGATTTCTGTGCTCAGAAACTCCCTTGGAATTTGTGCCACAATTTCTCATGTGGTCTCTCTCCCAAATTAACTCTCTCAAGCTCTTGCTCTCTCAAACTCAAGGAATGTATGAATGAGGGCACCTTAGTCTCTAAGTAGAGTTGGTGGAGGAAACTGAAGAGTCACGACTTTCCATTTTTCCTGACAAAATTACAAAAGTCACATTTAATTTTATCTCTCATAAAATTAATTTCTAGAGACCTATTTTGGACACTTTCTCACCCCTAGGTGCCTAGGTTATGAGAAACACTTGTCCTTAGTACTTTTATTTGATTATTTTAACACTCCCTCTTACTGAGGAAAGTGTTCCTCACCACGCCGAGCTTATCTCTGAAAGGCATAAACTTTACTTTCCCCAAAGATTTTGTGAGGATATCCGCCATCTTCTCATCCGTGGAAACATACTGTAGCTCAATTGCTCCTCTCTGAACATGGTTCCAGATGAAGTGATATATAATCTCAATGTGTTTAGACTTGTCATGGAAAAATGGATTCTTAGAGAGTTTAATGCAACTCTGATTGCCACAGTAGATCATCGTGGGTCTCATATCCACACCAAATAATCCAACTAGCAACTTGCGAAGCCAAATGGCCTCACAACTAGCTTGACTGGTTGCCATGTACTCAGCCTCAACAAAACTCATAGCCACTGACTTTTTCTTTCGACTGAACCAAGACACCGTTGCTGAGCCCAATCTAAAGAAACAACCTGAGGTACTCTTCCTGTCACTGACACATCCTGCCCAATCTGAATTTGAAAGCCAATCAACCGAACTCCATCCCCTGTCTCATAGTTCAGGCCAAAATCCACCGTACCCTTAAGGTACCCGAGCACATGTTTTGCTGCAATCCAATGTACTCTCTGAGGCTCCACCATAAAATGACCAAGAGAGTTAACAACAAAACAAATATCTGGTCTTGTGTTGACCAGATACATCAGTGAACCAATCAACTGACGATACAACGTGGGATCAACCAACTCTGTCTTAGAAGAATGTAGCTTCTTCCAGTTGCTTGTCATATTTGTGGACATGGGTCTATAATATTCCATCCAGAATCTCCTCAGAATCACATCTACATATCTACCCTGTCCCAAAAAGATGTGTCCATCCTCCTGCCAAACCTCCAACCCCAAGAAGTAGTGCATCAACCCAATGTCTTTCATCTCAAATTCTAAAGCAAGGCTCTCCTTACAACCAAGTATGAGTCTCTCAGTCCCTGTAATAAAGAGATCATCCACATATAGCACAATAATGAGAGGATCACTATTGGGCTCTAAAGATTTCCTAAAAAAAATCTCTTTGCATCAGCCAAAGGTAGGCGCTGACACAAGCATTTTACTTGTTGCCTACGTAGGTTATTACCTCCTATTTTCAATACCCAGCCTACATAGATGCAACACCTGTAAAGGAACAACAATCATAACAAAAGGAACATCAATCATAAAGGGAACGACAATTGTTCTATTCAAAGGAACAACACGACCTGCAAAAGGAACAACGATCAGAACAAGGGGACGTCAGTCGTTACATTGGGCCGAACTAATGTTGAATTAATTGCATTGTAGTATTTGCCCAACTATTTAATTTGTCAACCCGAGGATCGTAAACTGACGAAGCGCACACAAAGTATATGCAAGATTGAAGAGGAACTAATCTAATCCAATGTTTAAGCTATGACTGAAATTGAATCATTAATCTAACACAAGACTGAAATAGAATCATTAATCTAACACACGACTGAAATTGAATCATTAATCTAATGCAGGGAATTGAAACACAGGACTTGGAATTGAAATTAATCTAGGAATGGGAAACTGCGTGAAGGAAATTAGTCTAGGAATGAAGAAATACATGAAGGAAAAGCATATACAACATGCGAAGAGTTGAATGGCACAACAACATATGAGAGCTCTCACCAATAAAGAAATCTTACATTCAATAATCAAATCAATCTTCATAAAAGAATAATGAAAGCATGAAAACCAAAACCATGAATCAAAGCTAAGAATCTCTTTCTCTTTCAAATCCTAATGACTACCATTAACGACTACTCAAATAACTCTAATTACATCCTATTTGAATTCTCATGAAGAGAGAGCACTCTCTTTTATATATGAGATCCTTGAAGATAAGATAACCATCTCATTATTACAGATCCACTTTTCTCTCAACCTATTTCCCATTATTACAAAATATAATCCCTTTCAAATCCTCACACATATATCTCATATATATTGGATAAGATATTCCAATCAAATCTCCATGATCTTCTCCTTGGAATGGGCTTGAATTATCTCCTCAAATCTTGAAATGGTGGAGGAAGTATTCGAGAAGTCCTTTTGAATTAATCCTTCACATATTCCTACACATTACAAAGCTCACACATTTTTGAGATATGTATGAAAACATGTTGATTTTCTAATATTTAATCACAAATTCCCTTTTAATACTAAAATGAATAAAGTGGAAAATAATAAGGTGAAACCCAAGTATATTTATGAAATGATATCGTGGAAGGTTAATGGGGCGATGAAATGTGAAGAATAATGAAGGGAAAGGTGGATGAATATAGGACATTTCCAAGCCCCAACAATCACCTCCAACCACAATGAAGTACAGGTTGGGATCTGCCTCACTCTTCACGAAACCCATCCGCTGCAAGTATGTGTCTATCCTGAAGTACCAAGCTCTAAGAGCTTGCTTCAGCCCATACAAGCCCTTCTTTAGTTTGCATGTTAAGAACCAAATACCAATATAGCATAGAAAAACCTCAGAAAAAGTACTCAACGCCTTGAAAAAGATACAATTTCAGATAATAAGCCTCTTCGAGGGGGAAACCTCCTTTTA
>JZKD02S1672869.1:341850-375210 GCA_000966675.3 Picea glauca | reverse complement strand
CCATATGGTGTATAGGAAGTATAGGTACTTCCACTACTGCTAGGGTTATATCCAGGGGTTGGGGGTGGACCCGTACTGGATTGAGAGACTGGATACGGCATGGGTACCGGTGGGGGTGCCACCAATGACTGAGGGGGGACAACAAGATATGACTGTTGGTAAGGGGGAGGGGGATAGTATAGATTTCCTCCATATACTGGTGGATATGGAGGTGTACCATGCATAGTGGGTGTTGGGGGGTATGGATTGTGGTGTGTTGTGGTACCAATCAATCCATCCGCTGAGTGGGACATCCCAGGTTTGTCCTGGCCGAATGGTACGGGTCTTGAGAGGTCAGGTAGTACTGTGTATAAGTATCCTAACTATGAATAGATGAGGTCATAATGTTGAGCCTTGATGATGGATTCTTCTTTGGATTGGGGGAAGGTGGAAGCCACATATTTACCGAGGAGGGAGACAAGTGATCTGAGAAACCAATCAAGGCATTGTTGTTTAGTGGTTTCTACTTTGCATAAACTACATCGTCGACGCCATTCGTGAATTTGGTCAGTGATATGTGTGGATGAGGTTTGTTTAAAATCAGAGAGTAGTTCAAGACCATTGTCATGGGGGATTGGTAATTGAAAGAAGGTCAAAAATACTTTGGCCAAAGATTCAAAAGTTGCATGGGACCCTGATTTTTCGTCTACATACCACTTGGTTGATGGGCCGGTGAGTGTGTGTTGGCATAACCTTAGTCGTATGGAATTGTCCATGATGCTGTTTGAAGAGAACCATATGTGGAAGGTCATGACATGGTTGGCAGGTTCATCTCCTGCCTTTCCTTCAAACTTGGGGATGTCTGAAGGTAGTTTGGTAGGCATTGCAGGCCATGTGGGGTCATGCAATATAGGATCATTTGTGAGTTTTCTTAGATCTGGTATGTTGAGAGAAGCCAAATATGGCATCTGGGGTGGTGGTGGAGGGTTAGTTCCAGCCATGGTGTGAGTGTTTTGTGAACTTGACACTTGAGGGGGACTAGGTGGGTTTGTACTTCCTCCTTGAGAAGAAGTTGCCCCCCTGCTTCCATGTAAAGGAGAGCGGGTGGGTGTTTGACCTTGGGAAGTGGACCCAAGTAAAGTGGAACCAAGAAAAGATGATCCTAAGATAGTGGCACTCATGGGGGTGTGAGAAGGTGGGGCCGGTGAGTTGGTGAGATTAGGAACTCCTCCTAAAATAGGAGGGAGATTTAGCAAGCATCTAGAATGGCGAGGGTTATGTGGGTCCCCTATGATGTCCGACTAGCTAAGTGGATGTGTGCAAATGGTGATGAGAGAAAATAAATGAAAAAGAGATTTTTTTGTAATTTCTGGACCTTCACAATATATTTCACAATTTTTAGATGTAATCAAAAGTCCATAATATATAAAGCATTTTGAAAAAGAAACATGTATGTGGGTAGGTGGATTTTGTCCGTGTGGGAGAAAAAAGAAAATAAATGCTCATGTCCTAAAAGACATAACGTCCTTCCTCTCAAATAACACTAGACCTTCCAATAGCACTCGACAGTGGGGTCTGAAGACACCAGAAGAGGAACTAGTGAAGGATGAAATAATTAGTTATAATGATGGGTAGAGGGGGCATATCTCGAAAGAACTGGCGATATTTTCCAATAGCCACACAAAATATGATCAAGGTGCAATTGCAGCCCACAATTGCCACCTGGGTAGATATCCTAAAATTTGGTCACTAGGTATCTTGGTCAAAGTGTGACATTTAGATTTTTGGCCTCAAAAATGGGTCATGGTTTGGATCCCGTCCAAGAGGTGGGTGCCTCAAGGGGGGATGCACAAAACAACCGGACCTCGGCCTTCAACCCTTCACGAGTATCTCCCTGCATTATGGTGTAAAAACACTTGACTTGGAGGATTTGAAAGTTCCCTATTTGTCAACTTCTACTATTTTTGATGATGTGAGAACCAGATAATGAGGAGTTATTTGGATTCCTATCCTCGAAATCCTACCTAGGCTAAAAAATTCTTTTGGTACCTCCTGTAGAGGAAAAATTAGTGATTTTTTAGAGTTTTTTAGGTGTGTTTGTCTGAGAGGTTGGGGGTGTGAACCAACCTCATTGAAATTAAGTGGGAGTGGATGGTCTTGTTAAGAAAAGGGTGGGGCGTTTCAGAATCCCGTTGGAAGAAACTTACTTCAACCTCCACAATTTCTGGATAAAACTATGTGAGTGATTGGTGAAATTTGTGTGTGAACAAGTGAAAGTGTGCCAATTTTTAATAATTTAGGTGTCACCTTGCTGCATGTGGACTTCGCTTGGTTCTTACAAGTGTTGATCACCTAAGTTACTATGTGTCATTGGTACAACCTCGCAGAATTTTAAAGTCCCTAGGAAACTAGCATGTGGACATGTGGGTCCTTACTATTCCTTTAACTCCCTATTGTGATTTAATATAAGAACGATTTAAAACTATCCTAGATTTATGCACATGTGGGCATGTATGGGCCCATTACAAAACCTTTAAACTTCCCTAGTGAGTTAATCTAAGAAAGAAAATTTCAACACTATCCTATCTTTGTAGCATGTGGGCATGTATGGGCCCTTACAATTTTAAGGTGTGTTTGAAAAATAAACTAAGAGGAGTCCTGAGGGGGTGTTGTCCTCTCCTAAAGATTTTGTATTTTTTAAGGGAGATGAAATTTTCCCTCAACCTTTTTCTGATTCTTAAGATCACTTTGGAGCGCGAGAGAAGAGCATACTCAATGATTGATATCCAATTTCTGGTCCCAATGCAAGTTTTATATGTGATTAAAAATAATTCCAACTTATACTCCTAGTCAAAGCAAGCCATCCATGTGGAAAAATGAAAGCAAAAGAGGAAATAATGATTTTAACCTCCTAAGTGCTTATGTTTTGACTAATCCCTTTATATGAAGAGGGGACTAAGTGTGGTGCAAATTACAATGTGCATGAAATCAATTTTAGGGAGGCGAGGGGCCTTCCACAAATCACAAAAAGACTTACAATGTGTATTTTTGCATAGGTGCGCAGATCTCAAAATAGACAGAGGCACTCTGATCACCAATGCACGAACTGAAAGAGACTTATGAGCACAGGTGTGCAGAGAGCACTACGCAGAACAATGGGTTCGGTGCACATGCGCTGAAGACGCACCTGTGGGTTGAAAAACCCGTGCACATTTGACACACAGCCGTGAAGAAAATTCCGAACGAAATTCTCTCAACTCAGCTTTGAATTTGACTTTTTGCAGGTCATCTTGGGCTGGTTATGGTACCTGCAAGTTAAATAAACAGACAAAAGAGCTACAATAACCCAAATGAGGTAGGAAATTGATACCTTTCCCGAGTGGAGTCACCAATCTGTTGCATCTCTTTTGTCACTTGAGTGAGAAAATTAGAGATGTTACAAGCCCAGTTGAGTTAGCTAGGCAAGACAACAGTAAAGGAAAGGGTTAGAAATATAAATCATGCAAGATAAACAAAAAACTAAACTAATAACAATAAAAGGAATTAAACTAGAGTGCATAAGATCATTAGAACAAGAAATAAACAAGACTCATGCCACCAATGGAAAGGAGTATATTAGTGGAAAGAAAACACCAAAGAGAAAGGGAGACTTTGGGTCCCCTCTTCCTCCAAGGGAGGTCTCTTGAACCCCCAAGATTGAGCTCTTCTTACAACTTGAAAACTTGAAAGAAATGGTGAAAGAATTCCAAGCTAATTCACTCAAAAGGTGATGTGAATAGCTCAAATGGAATGGTGCTAGTATGCTCTTGATGAGAAAAGAGGATTCTCCAAGAGAATAGTAGCAACATAACCTTACAAATGAATTCCTTGAAAATGTAGTGCAACCATGGCCTCTTTTTATAGCATAGCTTTGAGGTATTATTCAACCGGTATTTAGTGTGAACAAGGGGCCCTTTAGGGCACCCTTAGGTCTTTGACCAGCTCCCCACTTGGATTTAGCTTGGATTTGAGGGTCAAATCGACTTGGGAGCTGAACCAAAAGTGGGTGAGGGGTCGACAAGAACCATAAATGCATCGTTCATGGGAGTGCGCGACTTTTCCTGTAAATAGTTGCGCATGTGCGTGGGTTTTCCTATATAAAGTAGCGCATCTCGAGCATGTGTGTGGGTTTTCTTGTATAAAGTAGAGCATCTCGAGCATGTGTGCGTGATTCCTTTGGTGAATTTGAGCACTTCAATTTTTTGACCCAACTGTATAGTTTTTTCCTCTTGGAATTTCATTTTTGAAGCTGTGGGTGAACTAATAAGTGTTTGGAGATGCCGGATTCCTGTAACCATTTGCGGACGAAATTTCAGTGATAACAGTAGGACTACAAATTCATCTGACTTTGAGATACATTGAGGGTATGGCTGACATGTAAAGTCAAGAGTTTTGAGAAATGGCTGACACAGGCTTATATACTTCCTTTTAACAAGAGCATGAGACATATGAATAACTTAGGAAACACAAACTTGATGATAAAACTTCGTGATGCAAGAGGAATAAACAAGATCTCCATAGGGACTAGAAGAATAACTAGTCAGAGGAGTAAACTCTAAGTAAATAGATCAGATTCCTAAGGTCATGCTAAACCCAAACTTTGGATGAAAGTGGACTTAAAAGTTTGTGCTCTGTTCAAAGGCGACACGATTGCTGCCGATATGAGATAATATTCTTTTCCTGCTCAACTTTTTTTGTTTTTTCATAGGCAAATAAATGCTATGATACAGAAGAGGAAACGAGTATCATGAGTAAGAAACTAGCTCCAAACAGTGGAACACACCTATGCTCAATGCAAGGAAGTGCACGCGGGGCATGGAAACTCGAGGGAATGTTTCTTTTTAGGGTACAGGGTGTCAAGCTACAAAAGATATATAAAAAAGGCTATGCTTGGATAGTGATGAAAATTGTTGAGGTAAGAGGCTTATAACGAGAAAGAGGGAACCAGAAATAGGCTCAATATTGCAAACAAGATGATGGAATGTGATTACAACTTAACTCCAAAGAATGTCATTTTTCATAGATTTAGTCCCCTAGGCCTGAAAAAGTATAAAATAATACCCAGGAGAACTCTTCTAGCCAATGGTGACTAGAGTATTCATTTTTTGTAAGTAGTCTACTTGGTCCGAAAAAGGGTTAAAATTACACCAAATAGACGTCCTTTCAAATGCATTTAACGAGTGTGAAAGAGACATGTTCACTCAACAATCTTTTGACTTTTTAGAGAGTTGAAAAAGAGCTTAACCAAGACTCAGGGGGAGTATGGGGTTCGAACGCAAAGTCATATCAGAACTATAAGAAACTTTTGGTCCCATGGAATAACTTATGCATGGGAACCAAATAGCACAAAGGTTCTAACTAGGGCACCCATGTTTGGTAAGCCTCTACCACTTAATAACGACACTTCTAGTAGCAGTAGGAAGGTTCTATGTCACTAATAAATGGGTTTGTACCTAGGGTGTATGGATCACGACCATAGGATGATGAAAGAGTGAAAAATGGAGTGACAACCTATCCTATATGCTAGTGAAAGAATATACCTGCCGAAGGCATGAAAGGGCAGTATGATGCTAGAAACTGCAAATAATCCTGGACAAAACCACCAAAAAATAATTCTTTCCACTGTACTATTAGTCCACAAGGTCAAAAATTAGCACAAACTATATGAATTGGGTAAAAAAATTCTATTAATAGTAAAAATAGAGCATTTTACCATACCATTTGAGTTTTTTCACCCACATAGTGCATTTTAGGCCATTTTTCCCACAATCTTCAAGTGTCAATTTCGGGAGATATGATCAACAGAATTATCAACCATTTGGACCAAGTAAGTGTCCATCTCCTCTACTTCAATTTCAATGGTTTGAGTTTCAATTTTAGGCCCCATTTTTTAGTATTAGAAGGTATTATATGTAAATTAGGGTGTACGCAGGTGACAGTTCATTAGGCCACGTATACGAACCCATATACATAGGAAATTAAAATCCTGCTTGTGTATATGCATCCCTATACGTGACAGTTACCACATTATCCCACGTACAAGTACATGAACACATTTTTGAAAGGATTTAACTCAAAAAATGGCTTTTCCTTAGCAGGATGGTGATTGAATGGAGGGAGAAAGAGAATGAAGAGAAAGATGTAGCAGTGGGAAGGGATGTAGGGGACCAACAAGCTTTAAAATTATGTGTCCTTTATAAATTTTAGTCTCTCAAAGGAATGAGGGCTCAAGTGAGGTTAATCCAGTTGCTAGTAAACTACTAGGATCTGGAGATAGAGACATTCAACCTCGATGGGAAACAATTGAGAACTGATGTGGATGACATATATTTTATCACAGGATTGTCTCATCGAGGCGAGGTAATGAATCTCAAGGCCTGAGGGTAGGTAGGGAGCCAACTCTCAATCAAGGTGATTGAGAACCTGATCTTAAATATCGTCGTGCTTGTACTTACATGGATTTTTGGGTTGACCTCGTTGCACCAAGCATCAAGGCCACTCATGTTCTATACGGTGGAGTTTTTACGACCCACTATTTATGACTGGTGTACCTCACTATTGGCTAACATGAAGATCCCAGTTAACGGATTGCAAACAAGTGAAAAATAGAAACTTTGGATATGCATCCATTCTTTGTAGTTTTTTCTTTGAGTGGGTTCCAGGCTTGAGCCCTAGAGTAGAGATTACTCCACATGGAGCATGTGATCCAACCATCTCACAGTGGACTGACGTGATGAGGCAACTAGGAGGTGGTAGGGTGCCAACCCCCTACAATAATGAGTTCTTTTTCTGGTGGCGTCGACAGGTCATAACCATTGATGACTACTCTTATGTCGGGATTAACTACAGAGGGGATCCAGACATGTTTTTTCCACAAGGTTCAACCTATAGTGATATTGGTAAGAAATGTTTTTAATATTTCATTTTTTTGTGTTTTTCAATAAGAATAAAAAACACAAATATTTTTGTATGGTATCAAGTATTAACAATTTATTTGTTACGCAAATGTAGGTCTGCGATGGCCAGAGGGATTCCCATGACATTGGCGGAGGATCCGAGGAGATGAGAAGGCGAGAGGAGATGTAGAGAGAGTGTTGTAGAAAGTACCAGGGAACCTCTCTCGATTGATGCACAAGATTCCTATGGTTCAAGTGGAGGATCTGCCAGAGGTTATGAAACGACAGGTGGTGGGGTGTACCCCATGTGTGGGTGCGACTCTTCTGGTGTCTCACAAATGCTGTAGTGTGCTATCATGATACAAATCCGATGCCACAGGCGTAGATGCCATGGTCATATTATATACCAGAAATATATGTATTTTGAGGGTGTGAGCCCCATTTTGTACTATGACACCATATTTTTTGAACTCAAAAGGATGAAATATAAAAAAAATTGGTCTTCGACTTTACTTATATATGTTACAATGTGTACATGCATGAATGTGTTTTCTTTGCTGAGTTATGTGACAAATACCAATCTAAAATATAATTAACATATGCATCGAAGACATGATTAGAACTTCTAGGTATGTGATTATAAGTAAGAAAATCAAAGTATCATTCCAAAATTTTTACCCGTCGGAATCGTCAAAGTAGAGTAGGGTCTCGCACACGGTAACTATCGTTTAATTGACATACGACTAAATGGGAGTCCAGGCGAACCTCTAAAGACCGAACACTATGTGAAATGGTGTCATGTAATAGTTCTATAACGCCACTCTACTCAACGACATTATTCGTTGATGGCTCCAGATGAACGCCACCTGAAGACACTAGTTGGCCCTCAGGTGAGTAAATGACCCAAGCAACAGAATCCATGTTCCACGTATGATGGCTGGCACCATCTGTGAATCCTAGGTAAATTGAAGACTCTGTTGACATCTTCCAACCAAGAGGAAACTTGATAAACAAGCTGATGAAACAAAGGAAAATATGTATATACACTAAGATACACTAGTATAGAAAAGGTCACGCCCAAGATTTTAGGGATTAAGCGTAATACCTTTTAAGGTAGAGCCCATTTATGGGTTCATCCAACATATTCCCTTCATAATCTTCCAATTCATAGGATCCTTTCTCTAAGATGTGCCGCACGATATAAGGATCGTGCCACATGGGGTTGAACTTGCCTTCCCCCAACAGTTCTTTGGCTTGGTCATACAAGAGAACCAAGTCACCCTCAACGTACTGTCGAGGACAAACAAACCTATCATATTGAACCTTAACACACTATTTATTTTCTTCGATAGCCATAGAGGCATCTCGACACTGCTCATTGAGACACTCTAGGTGTACAAGGCATTCTTCAAGGTCTGATGTGTCAGGTAGGAGCTCAATTTCCAGCTTGAGGGAAGGGAAGGGATTTCACATTCAATCGAAAGAATCGACTCCACACCATGTACTAACTGAAAAGGAGAAAAACTGGTGGAAGTCTTTACCGAGGTTTGATATGCCCAAAGTGCAGGGTAAAGTATCGGATGCTAGTCAGATGTACTTTGGCTGACATTTTTTTGCAATATGGTCTTGAGAGATTTATTCACCACCTCTACTTGTCCATTTTCTTAGGGATAGTAAGGGGAAGAATGACCGTGCTTAAACCCCAATTTTGATGCTAGCTCTTTCATCATTTCATTTTGAAAGTGACTTCCATGATTAGTGACAATCTCTTCTGGGATTATGAATCAGGCTATAATTTGGCTGAATAAGAAGAATGCTGCAGTCTTACCATCAGATTTAATGGTAGGCATGGCCTCTTCCCATTTAGTGAATTAATCCATGGCCACAATGATATGTTGATGCCCCCCAGTCGAAGCTAGGTTACAATCCATAAAATACACCCCCACTTGGTTAAGGGACTGATGATCATGACTGGGTGAAGAGGGGTTGGGTGTGAGCACATTTTTCGAGCGAACACCTAGAAAGGGTTACACTTCTTGACTTCTTCAACAAAATATTTAAAAATTGACCGCAAAAAATAACTAGCTCACAATATTTTTTGGGCTGTTGCAAGCCCAAATAAATGACCACCACAAGCCCCATTGTGAAAATAATTGAGAACAGACTCAACTTCCTCATGAGTCAAGAAAAAATGTAAAATATCATCTACTCCTCGATGATACAAAGTGTCGTCGATGACAAGGTAGATTTTAGCATGATGGCGTATATTTCATCGATCGTCTCTCGAAAAATGTTGGGATAACTTCAAGGTTTGAAGGTAAATTAGAATGTCTCCATATCAGGGGTCGGAAGATGAGATAAGGAAGATATGTTCATCTGTGAACGAATCATCATGAAAAATGTCCTCATCTATTCGAGGGAAATTTGTTATCAACTCATCAAAAAATAGAGATTTCTTAGACTTCGTCGAAGAGAAATCGAGATCAAAGTCTTGCAAAATAAAAATCCACTTATTTTATTCCCCCCCTATGATATGCCCAATGTGGAAGTATTGAAATGGATTGATATCTACAACTACGATAGTTTTTCAAAACAATATATAATGTCATAATCTTTGAACTGCATGTACGACGAGCAAGGCCAGTTTCTCTATGTGAGAGTATTTAAGTTAAGGACCGACTAGGTTTTGACCAAGATAGTAGACAATGTGCCCATGGAGCTCATCGTCCTCCTGAACCAGAACCATACCAACCGTCCCGTTGGATGCGAAGATATAAATATAATATTTTCTATTGTAGTTTGGAGGTTCAACAGAGGTGTTGATACCAAATATTTCTTAAGAGCATCGAAAGATTCTTGGGATTGCTCATCCCATATAAACAAAGTATCTTTCTTCAAAAGATGCATGAAAATCTTAGTTAAATTGACATAGTTCACTATGAACCAACGCAAGAAATTGTCCCTCCCCTGTAAACCTTGAAGTTGTTGAATGTTGCGCAGGGGAGGAAATCAAAGTATTGCCTCAACATTCATAGGATCTACCATGATCCCATGCTCAAATACTAAGAATCCTAAAAGACAGACAAAACTAACGTAGAAGATGCACTAGTGAGGGTTCAACCGAATGCGATAGTAACGACATCTCTCAAATACTAATCAAAGGTCAGTGGAGTGATCTACTCTCTTGCAAGAGTGAACAACAAGATCATCTAGGTAAGCTTTAGAAATATGCTTGAGATCATGAAAAGTAAAGTTCATGGCGCGTTGAAAGGTTGCTTCAACGTTTTTAAGGCCGAAAGGCATTTTCCGGTATGAAAAAGTACTCCAAGGAAAAACAAACGACGTCTTATGTTGATCCTTGGGTTTGTTTTGAATTTGATTATACCTTGAAAATCCGTCCATAAAAGAAAATATTTCGCTTCTCGCACACTCATCAAGAATCCGGTCAATGAAAGGAGTCGGGAAGTTATCTTTAGGACAAGCCTTGTTCAGGTCTCACAAATCCATACATACATTCCTTGGTTTTTATTCATGGGAATGGGTTTGGACACACATTTAGTCAAGGGAACCGGGTAGATGAAACCAACATTAAGTAGCTTCTCTATCTTTGCCTTAATAGCAGGGGCCTTCCTAGGATTAACAACTCTAAGATGTTGAAAAAGTCTAGCATCTGGATAGGTATTGATATCATGTTCGACAATGTTGGGATCAATCCCTGACATATCTTTGTACGACCAAGAAAATACATCGCAAAATTCTTTGAAGAGATCGATGTAGATCTGAATTTCTTCAGGCGAACAATCTGCACTAATATATACATTCTCAATTTTGCCAGGAATTCGAGAGATGTCGATCGTGATGGTAAGAGAAATATTTTTCGTGTTTCCTTTGGCATAAATACCATGCGTATCTAATGGAACCACAATGTGATCGACCATCTCACTCAAGGTAGATCTAAAGTCATCATGTTCAATTTTAACAAGATCTGGGAGGAAATAGGAGTGATGATGCATATCATCCCAAGGTCTATCAGGACCATACATGGCCTCTAAGATAACTTCTTTCGAGGGTAACATATCATCAAGGAAATCATGTGAACAAGAAGATTGGACGACCCATACAGCCTCTAGAACAAGATCCTCCTCGTCCGTCTGTGAGGAGAAAGGATCTGGGTCAGCAATAGCATCAAGAATAGAATGGTACGCAATGTCTGCCGCTGACAGTGACATTTCCATACCAATGTGCGATTGACCTTCTTATGACGTAGTCAGGGAAATTAGGGTCCAAGGGTCATTGAAATATGAAGTACAGAAAGGAACAAACCTCATTGAATATGAAGACTCACTGGAAATGGCATGAATGTGATTAATTGGTGCCACAAAATCAAAGCTACCCATGACAGAGGAATAAATTATGACACCAACATCCTTAGTTTCCTACTAATAATTATCGATTATAGGGACCGAAGGTCCAAATGATGCATTAGGACTAGTGTGCGCAAAGGAAAATTGATCAATCATCACTATCTTCCCTTCATGAGGAAAACATAAAGTGCGGAAAACGAACAACATGACTGTTGTCATGGCATAAGTCCAATTACACCCTAGTAGTAAATTATAGTTAAGGGGTGCATCAACCACCTCGACATCAACCTCCACTGTCTTTCCACCTAATTGGATGAAAAAGAGAGAATAATTTCGTGGGGTTGGAATGAAATCCCATCAAAAGCGATCAATATAGTCATAGATTGGGATAGAGTCAGAGAGTCAATGTCTTTCCAACATGTTAGGCACATCATGCATGTTGCAACACCTTCATCAATTGCAATGCGTTTGATGGTAATTTTTGTGTATTGCACATGGATTTGAAAGGCAACATGGTAAGGTAAGTGAGGTCTAACATCTGTGACATCAAACTTGATAACCTTTGAGCCACACAGGTCTATATCTCCTAAAAGAGATAACAAGGCAATCCTCTAAGAAGGACACATCTGAAGCACATCCAAAGTTGACATCTCACAAGGGGTTTGACCTAGATATTCGATAATGGAATAGTTCTGGGCAGCTCTAGCATTACGATTGTGGGCAGAGTGTTTTAGTACTCCTTTCAGAATACGAGGCAAAGGTTCTGACTTTTCAATCTGCAAGGATGTTTCCAGAGGAGGATACTCTGGACTTACAATAGTCTGTGAAGATCCATAATCACAAGATCGAGTGGCTACATCAATATGATACTTGACCATATTGACACATAGATGTCCACCTTCATGTGTCGAGGGGTTTTGACTCCTGCTCGATGCATTTACAGTGTTGGAGGTCCCTAAGGCCATGTGTTGATTATGCAGAAATAGATTTTTCAGCACAGATAGTGGTTGTGATAAGGGCCTCGAGGCTTCCTCGATTTTGAGGCATAGGTGGGTAAGGAGATCACCTTTACAAAGTTTATAAGGAAACTTCACCTTCCATTTTTCTTTCTTTACCTCGCCAAAATTATTATTTGATCTATCATTGTTAGTTTCATCCTTAGATTTGTTATTATTTTCCCCACCCTTACGATTATTACCTCGTCCTTTCCTTTTATTCCCTCCTAGTTGTTGGTTAGAATTTGGGTTGGTCAATGACTGTATATAATGCACATCCGCCGATTGAGTGTGAGTGGAGGATGAAGCCAAAGCTTTTCTTGCTACATGTTGACTTAGAGACAAATATTTCAATTGGTTCATCACCAAGTCTGTAGACTTAGAATTTGTAGAGCCTATGATGCCATTGGCATGAGGCCTAGGCTTTTGTCTAAGGTCATAGTTTGAATGCGGTGCATCAGGAAGAATTTCATACAACATCTCAGGCTAAGCATATATGAGGTCCAATTGTTGGGGTTTGAAAATAGCTTCTTACTTAGATGTTACTCCAAATGTAGAGACATCCTTAGAAATATAAGGCAATAAGGAATTAAGGAACCATTCCAACAAAAACTCCAGAGGAATGTAGGATTTTTTCAACCTCTTCCGTCTACACCACTCTTGGATATGGTCCGATATATGCATGAATTTATCTTGGCAGAGGGCTGACAAAAGTTCTATGCCGACATCATAACGAACCAACAATTGGAAGTGGTTGAAAAAGATCAAAACCATCTAATTAAAGTTTTTGTATGTTCCCCCCGGTAGCTCAATGTACCACTTCACGACGACCCCCGTGAGTGTGCATTGAAATAACCTAAAATTAATATAATCGTCATTAAGGGAGTTAGACAAACACCAAATATGAAAAGTGGTGACATGATCACCCAGATCCTCGCCAGTCTTGCCTTCGAATTTTGGAATGTTTGAAGGAATCTTGGTGGGGACGGGGGGCCATAATGGATCGTGACGCACAAGGTCATTCATTAATTTTGACAAATATGGCATATTAAACTTGGCCAAAAAAGGGAGCCAGGGTTGTGACATCTGAGCCCATGCTCCCGGGGAAGATTGGGATTGAGGGATTACAGACCATCCAGGGTTCTGGTATATGCCATGGCCTTTTCTGGTAGGATAATATCCTCCTCCAAACTAATTCATAAAAGGTTGTATGGGCACCATTCCTGCAGAAGCAATATAATGAGGGTTATATACGTTGCCCCCAGCTGAAGGAGCTCTAGGCTAGGGGTTGCCCATAGTGTGAAATTGAATCCCTCCAGATAAAACTCCGAAGGACAGAGGGGGATTCACCATAATAAATTTGTTTCTCGAAATCGACATGGAGGAATAGGGGATAAAGGACATAATATAGGAATTGACTTGTCCACATGGTTGAGCATTCCATCTAGGAGCATTGAGACTAGGATTAATCCTGGAAGAAAAAGGATTCCAACCTCCAATTGAAGGATTTGTTTGGGGAATATGGCCTCCACCAAATGAGAGAGGAGCATACATAGGAGACATGCCCCCAGGTCCAAAACTAGGATTCACATTAGCCACTGTAATAGAGGATGATATTTTCGACGCCATGTTGGGCATACCAAAAGAAAAGGGATCAGAGAATGAATATATTGACTGAGAACTGTAATGTGATGTACCAAAAAGAGATTTGAAAGGATTCGTTCCAATGGGTTGAGTACAACCCATAGGTTGAGTACAACCCATAGGTTGGGTAGCAGTGGAGGTGGGGGTCTCCAACACCCAAATCATAGAGGTTGAAGGAGTCAAAGGGATCCCACTAATCATAGAAGATACAGGAGTCAAGGGACTCCTTGTGACATTCGGGTTTGAATCAGTACTCATAACTAGAAGATCACAAGTCTGGGAGGTGGAGATATAAATACCATGTTTATTAACTTTACGCCTTTTAGAGGGAAACTTCGGTAAAGACTCAAGATGCGGTGGTAACTTCAATAAACGACGAGACATGCAAGGAGGTTGGTCTTGTTCCACGATGACTCAAGACTCGAGATATAAAACCAAATCCTAGGGCCAACTAATAATCAAAGATCACACCAAAATAAAGCAAAAAGGCCAATACACACAAACATGATATAGTGTCTAAAAAGGGGCCTCCCTCACTAGAGTAGGTCTGTCTCTCCCAAGAGGGGCCTAAAACTCCCTTCAAAATATTGGAGGTATCAGAATCAATTATAAGGGCCCTTGTGGGTTGATCCGGATTATTTTTGGCACGAAATGAAAGCAGAGATATAATAAAGAAATATACAAAGATATCTCAGATATCCAACAATATAACATAAATGTATCAGAGATGCAATCATAAACACAGAGATACAGTAATACAATTTCTATTAATGAGCGAAAATGTATAAAGACTGTAAAAATACAGAGTGAAAGACTCACTAGAATGGTGGAAGCTTATCTCTGAGAAGAGATGTGACGACTACTCTCATTCGCAAGAAGATGATTACAATGAGGCTCTGAAGGCCTTTTTACAATAAACAGGAATGTCAAAAACCCTAGACATCCAAAAACCTAACCCTAGGAGATGAAGTGCTAAAAGTCATGTGGGACCTGTTTGGGTAAATTGGTACATCAATTTCCTGGGGTCGTAACTTTGGCATACTATCTCCGTTTTACGCATATGATACATCGTTAGAAATATCTATCCGAGGAATACACCCACTAACAATGAATATCATGATCTAGAGCAAATTAATATTCGTCGGAGTTTGATGCCCAAAAAATGTCGTTTAGGGCCTCAAAACGGCTCCGAAAGTTCAGGACCCGAAAAACTGCCAAAAATAGTAAATTGTGCTACAATTAAGGAAACTGAAAAAATGAAAGAAACAATGGTGGGGGTCCAAGTGGAATAGGTGGGTGGCCACTAATATCCACCTAGATCATGGTCTTAACAACGTAGTCGGTCAGATCCCCCCAAAGAGGTAATCCTCCATAAAGGTTGTGTATTTTCCGACCCTTATCTGACTCAGGGTACATGTAGAATAACCCCTACAAGTAACCTATGTGGCTGCCTATGTCAAGAAACTAGAGTCACTAGAATATAACCAATGTGCAGGCGAACATTCGTAAGTCCGATCCACCGTACGAGCAAGGTAGCAAAGGCTGAAATATTGAAAGCACCGCCTCTCACAGAGGTAAATGTAATAGCAAGAAGCCCAAATATGAATAGAACCCCAGAAATATCTCTGACACTAAGAAGGTATTAGAGGGATATCTATGCAAATAAATTTGCATGACCTCATGCTTAACTCTGGTGTGAGCAGAGCCTCTTGACGTCACTAATTACACAATGGGTTTCACCACTCCCTGGTCAAACACATATGTTCAGTTTAATAGCATTGGAGAAATTTACTCACAAAATCCTATTCCAAGGCCCTATGTCCTATACTTTTTTGTGTACACTTGAAAAATAAAATCGTTTCTAATCAATTTTAATTAATCAATGTTAATTTTAATGGCTTATGCTTACTCAAGAGGTGTGGTTGTGAAACTGATGGTATTACGACTCGACATATAAAATAAGCAAATATAAAAACATTGTTAAGCACTAGTCTTGATTTTCAAAGGGATGGTATGTTTCTAAATGCAACCTTTCCAATGCAATCTCCACAATTTCAATGAAATGAAATCTCTCCACATGTGTCAAAATAAATGCAAAGTAATCAAAAGAGGAAATTCCATAATGCAAAATGAGCAAATGTTTTTGTATTTTCTATACAAAGAAAAGAAAATGAAAGGACTGAATAACAACTTCACATACAGACCCTACTGCAAGAAAAAAGAGACAATCCAAGTAGGATACCAAGAAGCAAACACTCAAACCAATGTGTAAGGAAAACCAATGAAAAAGATGATAAGAAACAATACCTCTTGAAAATTCAACAATAAAATTTTTTCCTATCACTATGTAAGCACTTAAAAATCAGGACAGAGACCAAAGAAGACTCAACAACCAACCAATGTCACCCAACAAACAACAAACTCAGCCAACAAGACTAAAGAGCTGATGTACATGTCTGTTTGAGAAAAAATCGCGTATGTACACACCCTACAGGAGGACAGCTCGCATATGTGCACGTCTATCAAGGGAAAAACCACGTATATCTAGTAAAACACTGCGAGGGCAAGGGTTAAGTCAAGAAACTCAGATGCAAAGTAAAAATAGGTCGTCAAGAAATCAGGCGACAAGGACACTCATGCTAAAAGAGAGAAAATCAAGGATAAAACCACTCCAAACCCCCCAAAATAAGATCAATCCCTAGTATGGTCGCCAATTATGTTACGAGGAAAATATCTCTATGGCCTAGGGTAAACCACAACAAACAAAATGACATGCATAAATAAACTCTAATCCCAAGTATGCTATATAAATGAAATGATAGCAAGACAAGGACGAGAGCCTACCTCATCTAGACATTCGATGAAGACCATCGTTGAGCACACAACTCAAATATTTATAACTACAACTTGTCCTCAACAACCAAGATACACAAGCATATGGTGATAATATATAATGTTAGCATATAGATTAGCATAATCCATTAACATACATGACAAATATGCCCATGGAATAATAATTCAAATATTTGCAAGATTCAATTGGACGAGAAAAGAGTATTTCTATTAAAATAACCAACAAAAGTATATAGGTGAAAAAATTCTATAATGACACACATGTTGGAACCGAGAAACTAAGTCCCTCCAACTGGGCCTCCACCACTTCAATCCTCCACCAAAGGAAAGCTCATATAAGGGAGACAGTGAGGTTCTCCATCACAAATAAGGAAGAGCTTGGGGGTTGAACACGAAGTTCATACTTTCAAGGATAAAGGGTTGCAAACTCAATATGAAGTGAAATTCCTCCATAGTGTTTTTGTTCTCTGATCCAAAATTGATCTTTAAAGACTTGGCTAAGTTTAAAGCATGTGTTCATTTACCAATTAGGAATTAATGAAAGAATAAGAATTTAATGAGATATTATAGAAGCCATAGTAAATAAATGTAGATCAGAATATAAGCACAAAGAACAACAAACCATAACAAAGTTGTTAACGAAGTTCGACAAGATTTCCTATATCTATGGGCCTTTGTCTCAGTGGGTGAGGCTTTCTTATTTCTCTTCAATGCTTCAAAAGTACATTAGAAAAGTGTAAAAAGGATTACAAACTAGTCTGGTTGTGTTCTTCTCGACCTCGAGAATCCAACACAACTAACGACATTGAAAACGGTTGAGCGTAGCTCCCGGAATTGGCCCACAAAGTTCCTCTCCTCAATGGCTTCCCTACATAAAAATGGCTTTGGCTTTCAAAATCTTCAACAATTCTCCTATTCTGAACCTCTCTAATGATATAAGAACCCTTGGTTTATATAGATGTGAAGTTGGTATACACCTCCCAACTTCCTCCCAATATCTCGCCTCAAATCGGGCTCTAGATCCCCCAAAAATGGATAAAATCCATTGAAAACAAGCTAATTAACAAAAAATCCATATTCTATAGTTTTAAAACCCAAAATTGGCAAAATACTGGGCGCAACCCCCTTTTCTCAGGCTCCTGGTCACATGTGCACTGCCATATGGCCAGGTGCTAGGCGTTGGCCCTATTCTTTAGCCTCTGGTCTTCATGCGCTAGTCGTATGGGCACTATGGCTTGATGCTAAAGCTCTAGACACCCCCTCCTACTAGCTAGCTCCTGGTCTACAACCCCTGGCCGAGGGCTATCCCCCCGCCGACCAGGACCTATCCCTAACACCTCACCACATACCATTTAAATAAATATTATTCCGTATGGCATAATAAGAAACAAAGGATCCCTTTTGGTTATCCCAAGGGCGTTAGTCCATTGGTGCGAGTGGAGCTCACAGGTTCGAAACTTGCGAAGTGCCAACAAAATGTTTTCCTTAGCCAACATTGGAAAAATTCAAGGTGCCACGTGGCACCCTCTGATTGGGACACATGTCACCCCATGATTCATTCGTATGGTACAATCATCATATAGTCAGCATGCATAGTCAGCTGCCATGTCACTACCATACAACCGAGTCACCTGTCTAGTCAGTTGCCACATCAACATCTATACAACCCAGTCACCCTGCCACGTTAGCATCCGTACAACCCAACGACCCTAGCATGTAAGCCTTTGTACAGTCCAGTCACCCTACCACATTAGCATCTGTACAACCACCTATTGTCCATATTGCCATGTGTCACCCTCTCATTGGGCCACATCATGTACATACTGCCACGTGTCAATTCCATACTGGTCCAACTCAGCCCAAAAACGCCAAAACTGAGTGACACTTGTCACTTCTTGGTGTTTCCATGTGTCCTTGCTAATGTCATCATGATTTCATGCTAACGTGACCTGTCATACTGCTGACGTCAATAGTACGACCTGTTGACTTTGACCAATTTGACTTTTTGCATGTTTGGGAAATCAGTAAGAACGCTATATCTTTCACATACATCGTCCATTTGTGAAAAAAAATATATGTTCGAAATCAATGCAATGAGCCTGATGCAATGGCGTCGATTTCATCTGATTTCAAGAACTTTGATTTTTAGGCCTTCCTGGATCCATTTTGGATCACTTTCAAAGTTGAATTGTTGAATCTCCTCAAGGCTTGGGCTCAATTTATAACCTTCAAGTGGAACTGAAGGGTTGAGTCAGAGTGTTTCTAGTATATGGAAGGTCAAGGATCATGGATCTCATGACATGGCATGGAAACCCGACATAATTTTTAATTTTGAGCACCAAACCCGATGTATGCGGGTTGTAGTGGAGCAACCTGCGTATATGCTTGTTGTCTAACTGATAAGGCGCGTATATGTAGAAAAATACAATTTTTAGGCTCTAGAAGGTACAAAACGGGACTTCAAGTATGCATAGGGAAATGTAAAGGACATCCAATAAAGTTTCATGGGGTGAGCCAAAATTTGTTGTAACAACAAAATTAAATGATGTGAAAGGATTTGGGAATATTTTGGCTGATTTTAATCATGATGACAAGGTTTAAATTTGAGGTATTTGATCAGAATCTGGACCAGGGGTCAAAATTTAGCCCAAAAATGAAAGTGTTTGGAATTGCCTCAAAACAAATAGGTGTGTATCCCTCATTGTCATGAACCCAACACACTTCGAACGGGGTCAAACAGACATCAGATGAGTGAGATATCGCGATCTGTTCGATTTTCCAAACTGGAAAAAAAAGGTTGTTGACTGTACAGTCCGTATAGTTCGTACAGGGGATGATGTGGCATGACCGTATGCTGACATGGCATGAGGATGATATGGAAAGATGCTGAGTTGGTAAGCTTATGTGGCAAACATTAATTGGCAGACACATGGGCAAATGGAATGTCGACATGTGGCATCTTTTTGTTCAATGGTTTAGTGCCATGTGGCCCAGGCATGGGCTGCCATGTGGCACTATGTAATGGTTGTTTTGGTAAAATTATATTGGAGTCCGTGGGGATCAAACCCTGGATTTCCCCCCATAGTCCAAAGTCTTGGCAAGAGCCTCCCTGCCAACACGCCACACTATGGTTCTTAACAACCATATGTTAAAATATTTATTTAACTTTGTTTATGCGGTATGTTTTGGCATGGGTTCATGATGGGGCTTAGCCCCAACCCCCGATTTTCTATGTGTGCCCATGTGACCACACCACACAATTTTGTGTGCACATTTTTAAATGACCAACACCCACGTGCTCCGCCACTTGTCAAGCACTCATCCAACCATGCAAACAAGGGCCTATATTTGCACTGGAACGTGGCCATATGGCCCCCCATGCACCCAACACCTTCGCCTTTAGGGGCTCTAATTTCACTAACGGTGCGAAAATTTGGTGCATTTTGCGGGCATGTGAAAGCATGCTGTTTTTAGGCACGCGAAACACCCAAAAGCTAGGTTACTCACACAGGAGGTGCGTTTTGGCGAACCAGAGACAACAAGCTTGAAGGAGGAAAATGGCATGAGGCCTATCTTCTTCAATTTTTGGCCAAATGAGGTGCCGAAAAAACCCAACTAGGGGTTTTTGGATGTTATGAATCCATTGGAACAGTTTTCAAAGGAATTTGAAGACTTATTTTTCAAGTTTTACGCCATTTAAGTTTCAACGAGCTCTAGGGAGCTTAGGGCCCCCATTGATGGAGGCCATGCTCAAATGAGCCCAAGTCTGTTTTCTATGACTGAATAGTCATTTTTGACTAATTGTTATGCTATGAACACATTAAGATAGGTTTCAAAGGCATTTGAGGACTTTATAGGTTTTTTTTCCATAGGGAAGCTCAAGGCCACCAGTAGAAGAGGTCATGCCCGAATGAGCCATGGTCCATTTTCAGAGTTCTATTAGTCATTTTTGGAGTTTTTATGTATTCTGAACCCAATGGTACAATAAGTAAATCCATTGGAGTTGAGCATAATCTTGTAAAAGAATCTTTGAAAAACTAATCCCAGAGAGCCTAGTCCATTGATGGAGGCTCAAGAAGATGTAGCCTAGTTGGGGGTGAACTCCTTTATCATCTTGTTATTGTTGTGAGTTTGCTGGTTATATTTGCTGCACTTATGTTGCTGTTGTATTTTCTTTAAACCACATATTTAAACTTACAAAGACCTCACACATAAACATTTAAAAGAAGCATAAACTTGACACATAAAACCTCTTGCACAACTAAGACATTGAGCAAGGTCCTGAAGTTTGTTTTAATGGAGTAGAGGGCGCTTGCATAGCAAAACAAGTCAGCCGCATATTTTCAGATCAGGTGGTATCAGAGCATAGTTTTGCTCATGTGATTGCCATAGATAGCTAGAGATTTAGTTGTTGGTATTATTATGCAAGTTTTGTGTTGAAGTTTGATATCTTTCAAGGATGGGGGAAGCTTCAAACATTGATAGTTCTCATACATCTTCATTATCCAAGTTCTTTGACAAATAGATGTTGAAGGAGTTTGTAACCATGAGAGATACGGTACAAGAGTTGTGGGAAGATAGAAAGGAGAGCATTGTCCTTCAAGAGAAATTGATGGCCATGAAGGAGGAGAAGCACCAAATTCTTGAAAAATTGCATGAGATGGAGACTCAACTCCATGAGGCAAAGGAAACCCTTACCAAGTACGTGCATGAACATGAGGTATGTAATGCTATTTTTTCTTCAAATTCCTCTCAAGATGAATGCTTTGGTGTTTTTGAAAATCACACTAGAGGAATAGGGTCCAAGTTATTGTTAAAAATGGGCTATGAAGGTAGAGGGTTAGGAAAGCATGCACAAGGCATTGTTGAGCCTATTATTGTTGAGGAAAGGCCCAAGTATAGGGGTCTTGGATATGAACAGAAAAATGGAGCACATTCCAAAGTTGAGGAGACAAGGGAAACAGTTCCAAAAACAACTTTTGTTGCAAGTTCAATCCCTCAAGCATGCAAAATTTGTGTTCAATATGAATGCAAATGTGTGAAACAAGAGAGTTGTGAAAACCATGAGGGCAAGAACATTGTTGTTGGTCTTCAAAAGAGAGCTAGTACCTATTCAAATTCATCTCCTCAAGAAGGCGATAAAGGTGAATGTTCAAGGACTTTTGTTGCAAGTTCAATCCCTCAAGAATGAAAAGTATGTGTTCAAGATGAATGCAAATGTTGGAAACAAGAGAGTTGTGACAGCCATGAAGACAATAACATCTTTGTTGGTCTTCAAAAGAGAGCTGGTAACTCTTCCAACTCACCCCCTCAAGAAGGCGATAAAGATGAATGTTCAAGGTATATTTCTACCTATAACTCGGTTTCTTTTGATTATGTTAAGCATGGTAAATTTGCATGTAAAAATGGAAGAAAAAGTCCATGTACATATTATGGTTTGGATAACCATCATGTTTCAAGATGTTGCAAAAGATTGACCACATTCAGGAAACTTTCCAAGCAAAGGCAACCTAAAAAGAGGATGCAAAAGATTTGCACTCACTACAAGAAGAGGGGTCATCTCATTGACCAATGTTGGACATTGCATCCAACCACTCATCCACAACACAAGAAGCAGATGGATAAAGAGACTGAAAAGAATGGAAGAGGAGATTCCATCATCAATGTGAGTCAAGATGATTCACAAGAAGGTGATGTTCAACAGAAAAAAATCACCATTGAATTGGCTTGGTAAGAAATGGTTAAATTTATTGAATAAGTAAGGCTTGCATTTCTTTGTTTGTAGATGCACATTTCAGCCTTATGTATGCATTTCTGTTGAGAATATGACAAGGTGCAGCAGTTTATCATGACTTGTATGATGCAAGTTGCATGTGCATGCAATTCATTTGAAGGCATTCTTGTTGTTGCACAACTTCGCCATGAGGATGTAAAAGAGGGGTATGATACTCACTTGTTGCAACCATTTATAGCTTTTCATTTTCATCTCTTTTACCCACATGTTTTTGGGTTTATGTACTTATGTTTGTACTTGAAGGAGAGTTGAAGAGCTATGCACATGCATGTATTTTTGTATGTGTGTAAAGAGTGAACTTGATGATAGTTTCACTATGAGTGACTTATAATTGTAACATGGTTGTGTATCATGAATGTTGACTTGTCATTTTGGAATGTCGATGTGTTTCAAATGAGTCATGACTTGTGTTGATGTCTTCTTGATGACTATGTTGTGTTGATCATGTTTTTCGACTTATGTTTAGTCGATGGTGTTTGTTGGCTTGTAACTCGATATTGAGTACACCAAGATGCAGGAAAACACCATGTGCTTTGATGAAGTACAAGATGCAACCATTTTCTTGAAGAGCAAAAAGACTTTGTTGGCATCATTTTCAGTCTTGTATTAAATTTGTTTTCAATATTGATGGTTTTCTCGGTTTGTGACAAGGTGTCGCAAGAAAGTATTTTGCAGCCATTGTAGAGCAGATTGTGTTGATGCCAAAGAGTTCACAAGAGGGACTTGATTCTCAGTGGGAAGGTTGTCAGTCTTCCAAGCACAAAGAGAACAATGGGTTAGTAGCAGCCAGAGAACAGTGGTTGAGGGACATAGCCAGTTGCAGTGCAAGGCATGTCAAGGTATCCAGGTGATTGCCAAAAAGACTTTTCAAGTAGAATCGATTGATAGAACATGGAAGTAGAAGAGTATTCAAGATCAGATAGATAATCATCATCTTTTGTGGGTCCAAAATATTTTCAGTGGGAAGGCATGATTAGAATCTGGACCAGGGGTCAAAATTTAGCCCAAAAATGAAAGTGTTTAGAATCGTCTCATAATGAACAGGTCTTCAAACAGGGTCAAATGAACATCAGATGAGTGAGATATCACGATTTGTTTGATTTTCCAAACATGTAAAAAAAATTTATTGACTGTATAGTCCGTACAGGGGATGACTTAGCATGACCATACGCTAACGTGGCATGAGGCTGATGTGGCAAGATGCTGAGTTGGTAAGCTAACGTTGCAAGAATTAATTGGCAGACACATGGGTGAATGGAATGTCGACACGTGGCATCTTTTTGTTCAATGGTTTGGTGCCACGTGGCCCAGGCATGGGCTGCCACGTGGCACCGTGTAATGGTTGTTTTGGTAAAATTATAGTGGAGTACGTGGGGATAGAACCCCAAACCTCCCCCCATAGTCCAAAGTCTTGGCAAGAGCCGCCCTGCCAATGCGCAATGCTATGGTTCTTAACAAGCATATGTTAAAATATTTATTTAACTTTGTTTATGTGGTATGTTTTGGCACGGGTCCGGGCTGGGGCTTAGCCCCAACCCCCGGTTTTCTATGTGCGCCCATGTGACCACACCACACACTTTTGCACACACATTTTTAAATGGCCAACACCCATGTGCTCCACCACTTGTCAAGCACTCATCCAACCATGCAAATGAGCCTATTTTTGCGTTGGGACATGGCCATATGGCCCCCCATGTGCCCAACACCTCCTCCTTTAGGGGCTCTAATTTCGCTAACAGTGCAACAGTTTGGTGCATTTTGTGGGCATGCACAAGTGTGCTGGGTTTAGGAATGGGAAACACCTAGAATCTAGGTTACTCACACAAGAGGTGTGTTTTGGCGAACTAGAGACAACAAGCTTGAAGGAGGAAAATGACAGGAGGCCTATCTTCTTCAGTTTTTGGCCAAATGAGGTGCCGAAAAAGCCCAGCTAGGGGTTTTTGGATGTTTTGAATCCATTGGCACAATTTTCAAAGGCATTTGGAGACTTATTTTGCATTTTTTACACCATTGAAGTTTCAGGGAGCTCTAGGGAGCTTAGGGCCCCCATTGATGGAGGCCATGCTCAGATGAGCCCAAGTCTGTTTTCTGTGACTGAATAGTCATTTTTGACTAATTGTTATGCTATGAACACATTACGATAGGTTTCAGAGGCATTTGAGGACTTTTATAGGTTTTTTTTCCATAGGGAAGCTCAGGGAAGCTCAAGGCCACCAGTAGAAGAGGTCATGCCCATATGAGCCATGGTCCGTTTTCAGAGTTCTATTAGTCATTTTTGGGGTTTTTATGTATTTGAACCCAATGGTACAGTCAGTAAATCCATTGGAGTTGAGCAACAACTTGTAAAAGAATATTTTACAAACTAATCCTAGAGAGCCTAGTCCATTGATGGAGGCTCAAGGAGATGTAGCCCAGTTGGGGGTGAACTCCTTTATCATCTTGTTATTGTTGTGAGTTTGCTGGTTATATTTTTTGCACTTATGATGTTGTTGTATTTTCTTTAAACCACATATTTAACCTTACAAAGACCTCACACATAAACATTTAAAAGAAGCATAAACTTGACACATAAAACCTCTTGCACAACTAAGACATTGAGCAAGGTCCTAAAGTTTGTTTTAATGGAGTAGAGGGTGCTTGCACAACAAAACAATTCAGCCCCCTATTTTCAGATCAGGTGGTATCAGAGCATAGTTTTTCTCATGTGATTGCCATTGATAGCTAGATATTTAGCTCTTGGTATTATTGTGCAAGTTTTGTGTTGAAGTTTGATATCTTGCAAGGATGGAGGAAGCTTCAAACATTGATAGTTCTCATACATCTTCATTATCCAAGTTCTTTGACAAAGAGATGTTAAAGGAGTTTGTAACCATGAGAAATATGGTACAAGAGTTTGGGGAAGATAGAAAGGAGAGCATTGTCCTTCAAGAGTAGTTGATGGCCATGAAGGAGGACAAGCACCCGCTTCTTGAAAAGTTGCATGAGATGGAGACTCAACTCCATGAGGAAAAGGAAACCCTTAACAAGTACATGCATGAACATGAGGTATGTAATGCTATTTTTTCTTCAAATTCCTCTCAAGATGAATGATTTGGTGTTTTTGAAAATCACACTAGAGGAATAGGGTCAAAGTTATTGTTACAAATGGGCTATGAAGGTAGAGGGTTAGGCAAGCATGCACAAGGCATTGTTGAGCCTATTATTGTTGAGTAAAGGCCCAAGTATAGGGGTCTTGGATATGAATAGAAAAATGGAGCATATTCCAAAGTTGAGGAGACAAGGGAAACCATTCCAAAAACAACTTTTGTTGCAAGTTCAATCCCTCAAGCATGCAAAATTTGTGTTCAAGATGAATGCAAATGTGTGAAACAAGAGAGTTGTGACAACCATGAGGACAAGAAAATTGTTGTTGGTCTTCAAAAGAGAGCTAGTAACTCTTCAAATTCACCTCCTCAAGAAGGCAATAAAGGTGAATGTTCAAGGACTTTTGTTGCAAGTTCAGTCCCTCAAGAATGCAAAGTATGTGTTGAAGATGAATGTAAATGTTGGAAACAAGAGAGTTGTGACAGTCATGAAGATAAGAACATCTTTGTTGGTCTTCAAAAGAGAGATGGTAACTCTTCCAGCTCACCTCCTCAAGAAGGCGATAAAGGTGAATGTTCAAGGTATATTTCTGCCTATAACTCGATTGCTTTTGATTATGTTAAGCATGGTAAATTTGCATGTAAAAATGGAAGAAAAATTCCATGTACATATTGCGGTTTAGATAACCATCACGTTTCAAGATGTTGGAAAAGATTGACCACATTCAGGAAACTTTCCAAGCAAAGGCAACTTGAAAAGAGGATGCAAAAGATTTGCACTCACTTCCAGAAGAGGGGTCATCTCATTGACCAATGTTGGACATTGCATCCAACCACTCATCCACAACACAAGAAGCAGATGGATAAAGAGACCGACAAGAATGGAAGAGGAGATTCCATCATCGATGTGAGTCAAGATGATTCACAAGAAGACGATGTTCAACAGAAAAAATCACCATTGAATTGGCTTGGTAAGAAATGGTTAGATTTCTTGAATAAGTAAGGCTTGCATTTCTTTGTTTGTAGATGCACATTTCATCCTTATGTATGCATTTCTGTTGAGAATATGACAAGTTGCAACATTTTATCACAACTTGTATGATGCAAGTTGCATGTGAATGCAATTCATTTGAAGACATTCTTGTTGTTGCACAACTTCGCCAGGAGGATGTAAAAGAGGGGTATGATACTCACTTGTTGCATCCATTTATAGCTTTTCATTTTCATCTCTTTTACCCACATGTTTTTGGGTTTATGTACTTATGCTTGTACTCGAAGGAGAGTTGAAGAACTATGCACATGCATGTGTTTTTGTATGTGTGTAAAGAGTGAACTTGATGATAGTTTCACTATGAGTGACTCATAATTGTAACATGGTTGTGTATCATGAATGTCGACTTGTCATTTTGGAATGTCGATGTGTTTCAAATGAGTCTCAACTTGTGTCGATGTTGTCTTGACGACTATGTTGTGTCGATCATGTTTTTCGACTTATGTTTAGTCGATGGTGTTTGTTGGCTTGTAAGTCGATATTGAGTACACCAAGATGCAGAAAATGCCATGTTCTTTGATGAAGTACAAGATACGACCATTTTATTGAAGAGAAAAAAGTCTTTGTTGGCATCATTTTCAGTCTTGTATTAAATTTGTTTTCAAGATTGATGGTTTTCTTGGTTTGTGACAAGGTGTCGCAGGAAAGTATTTTGCAGCCATTATAGAGTGGATTGTGTTGACACCAAAGAGTTCATAAGAGGGAATTGATTCTTAGTGGGAAGGTTGTCAGTCTTCCAAGCACAAAGAGAATAGTGGGTCAGCAGTAGCCAGAGAACAATGGTTGAGGGACATAGCCAGTTGCAGTGCAAGGCATTTCAAGGTAACCAGGTGATTGCCAAAAAGAATTTTCAAGTAGAATGAGTTGATAGAACTTGGAAGTAGAAGAGTATTCAAGCTCATGCAGATAATCATGAGATTTTGTGGGTCCAAAATCCTTTCAGTGGGAAGGCGTGATTAGAATCTGGACCAGGGGTCAAAATTTAGCCCAAAAATGAAAGTGTTCGGAATCGTCTCAAAATGAACAGGTGCATAGAACTCATTGTCATGGACCCAACACACTTTGAACGGGGTCAAACAGACATCGGATGAGTGAGATATCACGATCTGTTCGATTTGCTAAATAGGCAATTTTTTTTTTCTTCGACTGTACAGTCCGTACAGGGGATGATGTGGCATGACCGTACGATGACATGGCATGTGGCTGATGTGGAAAGATGCTGAGTTGGTAAGATGACATGGAAAGCATTAATTGGCACACACGTGGGCGAATGGAATGTTGACACGTGACATCTTTTTGTTGAATGGTTTGGTGCCACGTGACATCGTGTAATGGTTGTTTTGGTAAAATTATAGTGGAGTCCGTGGGGATCAAACCCTAGACCTGCCCCCATAGTCCAAATTCTTGGCAAGATCTTCCCTGCCAATGCACCACGCTATATTTCTTAAAAACCATATGTTAAAATATTTATTTAACTTTGTTTATGTGGTATGTTTTGGCGCGGGTCTGGGCTGGGGATTAGCCCTAATCCCCAGTTTTCTATGTGCACCCATGTGAGCACACCACACACTTTTGCGTGTGCATTTTTAAATGGAAAACACCCAAATGATCCACCACTTTTCAAGCACTCATCCAACCATGCAAACTAGGGCCTATTTTTGCGCTGGGACATGGCCATATGGCCCCCCATGCGCCCAACACCTCTCCCTTTAGGGGCTCTAATTTCGTTAACAATGCGACAATTTGGTGCATTTTGTGGGCATGCGCATGTGTGCTGGGTTTAGGCATGGGAAACTTCTAGAATCCAGGTTACTCACTCAAGAGGAGCATTTTGGCGAACCAAAGACAACAAGCTTGAAGGAGGAAAATGGCAGGAGGCCTATCTTCTTCAGTTTTTGGCAAAATGAGGTGTTGAAAAAGCCCAGCTAGGAGTTTTTTGATGTTATGAATCCATTGGAAAAATTTTCAAAGGAATTTGGAGACTTCTTTTTTAGGTTTTACACCATTGAAGTTTCAGGGAGCAACAGGGAGCTTAGGGCCCACATTGATGGAGGCCATGCTCAGATGAGCCCAAGTCTGTTTTCTATGAATGAATAGTCATTTTTGACTAATTGTTATGCTATGAACACATTGGGATAGGTTTCAGAGGCATTTGATGACTTTTACAGGTGTTGTTTCCACAGGGAAGCTCAAGGCCACCAGTAGAAGAGGTCATGCCCGGATGAGCCATGGTCCATTTTCAGAGTTCTATTAGTCATTTTTGGGGTTTTTATGTATTCTGAACCCAATGGTACAGTAAGTAAATCCATTGGAGTTGAGCATAATCTTTTAAAATAATCTTTGACAAACTAATCCCAGAGAGCCTAGTCCATTGATGGAGGCTCAAGGAGATGTAGCCCAGTTGGGGGTGAACTCCTTTATCATCTTGTTATTGTTGTGAGTTTGYTGGTTATATTTKCTGCAASTTATGTTGCTGTTGYRTATTTATTTAAACCACATATTTAACCTTACAAAGACCTCACACATAAACATTTAAAAGAAGCATAAACTTGACACATAAAACCTCTTGCACAACTAAGACATTGAGCAAGGTCCTAAAGTTTGTTTTAATGGAGTAGAGGGTGCTTGCATAGAAAACAAGTCAGCCCCTATTTTCAGATCAGTATTAGACAATCTTGTCGTAATTTTATTTACATTGCATATCTTGAAGAAGTAGTGGTATACATGTATATATTTCAGATATGGATGTTGTTGGGTAAATGATTTTAGATATGTACTTCTATCCTTGTTTTCACTTTTCCCTTTCACCTCCCATTTGTGTTGTCTGATTTGTTAGTTTCAGAGCCAATTTAATCATGATGACAAATTGTGTTGGATGTTTTATCTTATTGTATCTTATGCATGTACTAACTTGACTATGATAGACATATATGAGATTCTTTAGTAGGAGTAGCAACATAGGAGGAAACAAAGGAAAAAGAGGGATATTTCCTAATGCATTTTGGAAACATGGGGGCATAAGAAATTAAGGTTCTTTATTCACTTTGATGCTAATATGATGAATTTTAGTAGTTGATCCAAACTGGGCACTTAAATCTTGGTGGAAAACATGCCTTTCCTCAGCCCTAAGTACCTCATAATGTTATCTTGCAACCTCAACCTACTATTGTCAATGTTCCTGAATCCCCTGTGCAACCTCATAATGATGGATGGGGTCATATACCTGCCAATCCTTCTTTTTGTGCCAATCAATGACCCATCGACCCCCCCCTCCTCCAGTTCATATTGTTTCCACTAATGCATCTTTTCCTTCTCCTCTAGTTCATCCAAAACCACCAGTCCATGTTGTTTCTACAAACACATCTATGCCTCCTCCTCCTCATCCTCCAAAATATCACAAAACTACTCCTCATGGCTCTCAAGTTGACAAAGGAAAAAAACCAATTACTTCTTCTAGCATGGCCAAGTCCTCTTCCTCTGCTCACTCCAAGATAAAATCAACAAGTAGTGGTAAGAGAAGTTTAAATGATATGCATCTAGAGGCATCCCAATTGGAAGAAAATAAGTCCCTTGGTATGAGGACTTCATCAGGGAAAGGGAAGAATTTTTCAGAAAGAAATTCCCTGGGATATTTCATTTTGTTTATCATGACATTTCACTATGAAACTATTTTGGACAGATGGCTGAACCATGATATTTATTTTTGAAACTTAAAATATCATGTTAATATATGGGAGATACAAGTGATATATGCCATGGTGTTTTGAATGCATGTTTATGGTATGTTATATGATGCCGATTTTTTTATATTTGATGATTATATTATGGAGTGACAAGGAAAAACTAAATTGATTATTGAAATAAATGGTGCATAATAGAGGGGGACCTCACCTATTTAGTTATTATATTATTTATTAATGATCCTTATCATAAAATTACTTGTCCTATTTATTAACTGAAGTTATTTAACTTAAATAACTAAAAGTAGTTAACTACTTGGAGAACTACCTTTTAGAGAATAAAAGGAAGAAAAGAAGGATACAAAAGGCATGAGAAATTAGGGAGAAATAATTCTAATAAGGATTATTCTAAAGGTGGCAAAGGAGAAAGGACTAAGAAGCATAGACATTTAACATGCTTCATAAGAGTCAAGACTTGATGAACTTGTGGCTTGGTTGATCCAGTATATTTCAGTCTTGGTCATTTTCTTTTAGACACTAGTTGTCTTTGTATGATTGTTAAAATTCCATCCTAGAATTCTAAGTCTGATTTTGGTCCTTACCCTCACAGGGGCTTGAAAAGAGGTATTTGGTTGTAACCAGAAAAGTTATCATTAATAAAAATGTGGTTTATTCTCAATTGAGACTTGTCTTTCTCATTTTTAGATTGTATGTATTCTTTATTCCGTTCATTTTATTTTTTATAAACATTCACACATAAACATTTTTACGTTTTTTTTTAAATAAAAAAAACACAACTTGATAATAACATCAAGCCCAAGAACATATTTTTTGAGGGATGACTGATAATTTTTTCATAGGCTATAAACCAAGCGTAACATTCCCACCTATCTCACCTTATCCTAGTGAGATTTGAAAACGCTTGAGTGAGGACTTTCCATTCCTCACCTCAACACCATATTTGTTGTTATGAATAGGTTTAACAACATGGTTAGTGGTGGTTTTGATACATTTTCATTCAAATGGCACAACCAAATCAACAACGACCCCAAACCTCCACACTATAATATTCAATAGTTGATTCAATTGCCAATGCTCGCATGAAAGAAATCCCCCTACAAAAATTGCCAACCTTCCATGGATTGATTTCAAAAAACCCAGACTCATTCCTATTTGAATTTGATGTCCTATGTAGAGGGTATGATTACACCTCTGAATCCCAAAAATTAAAATTGTTCTCCTCTACCTTGAAGGGAGCAGCTCTACGCTGGTTTATGGGATTGGGAGGTGGAACCATCAATTCGTGGGATCAGATGAAACAAGCCTTCTTGTCAAAATATCAGGATTATTGTAGAACCAGAGACCTAAAAGATGAAATCTTTCAAATGACTGCAAAAGAAAATGAATCATTAGAAGAATATGTTGAGATATTTCAATATAACTTGCAAAGATCACCCTATGGTACATTACCGAGTGAAGTACTCAAAGCAACTCTGATTAAAGGCATGAAAGATGAATGGGTAGAAACATTGAATCTAATGGGGAAGGGTGACATTTATTAGGAAACTTATGAAAACATAGTTCTATTATGTATCAGGTGCTCATGAGGAAGTACATGGACCAGGTCAGGAATGCAGACGTCCCTAAAACAAAATAACAATATTACCAGCGGGGGTGTTACATAAGATGAAGTTGGTAATCTCTTAGAAAATTTCAAAATAGATATTATGAGCACTCTGACTACACAATTGGATATATTGCAGGCCAAACAAAAAAAGGTAGAAGAAAAACAAACCTTGGCTATATTTTTCCATAGGTGAAAAAATAAACATGGTCCAAGGGAATTCCCTTTGGATGTAGTTTGGGTTTGCGCTATTTGTGCCAAGGACCATGACACAGAGCAATGCCCATCACTCCCTGCATTGAAAGTTGTATTCAAAGAAGCGGAAGAGGAAACATAGCCATTATATCTGATGTCTCAGCACCATCAGTGGTAGTCCTAGCCTCAAAATACACTACAAGACCCTTCCTCTTTCTTTTCTGGACAATATAATCAACAACAAAATTCAGGCAGCACATGGCAGGGTCAGCCATTTACTAATCAGAACTGGCAGCCCTAGCAGTACCCACCTACAAATCCCACTTGGCCAAACCAGCTCGCTGCAAACCCCATCTGGAAAAATTAACCAACTACAAGTTCCAATTGGCCTAATTCACAATACCCCACCTCATCCTGGAAAAACTCAAATAATACCTACCCTTCATAGTGGCCTAACTCATCTGTTGATCTAAAATTGAAGAAGACTTGTATTCTTGAAAATATTTGCAAGTTTTATTTTATGTGTTAAAATGCAAATGGATCAACTTTGCAACACAAATTTTATATAAATTACTCATTCAAGATGCATATAAAGAACAACAATAAACAGTGAACAGAAAACACATAACACAACAAATAATAAAGGAGTTCACCCCTCTCTTGGGCTACATATCCTGGTCCAACTTCCAATGGATCTTTTGTATTATTTTCTCAAAGTGCTCAAAAATGTTCTTTACAATGCTCAAAATGCCAAATAGATGGCTCCAATGGCTCCATAACGTCCAAAAACCCCTAGCTGGGCTTTTTCGACACCTCGTTTGGCCAAAAATTGAAGAAGATAGGCTTCCTTGAAGTCCCCCTTCAAACTTGTTGTCTCTGCATCTACAAATTGCACCCTTGTTGGCTCAACCTAGCCCCCACACATATTTAAGCGTTAAAACTCAGCACCGGGCGCAACCACACAAACGGTGTGAACTGTAGGACAATTACGGGTGCACCTAGACCCTAACCACCAAGGCTATGGTTGTGTGACCCATATGACCGTGCGCAAGTGAAAACAAGGGCTAAAGTTTAAAACCATAACCGTAGGGGTTAAAATGTGCTACCACAATGGTCACATGTGAAACATATAACCACGCACATTAACACAATGATCACACACA
>JZKD02S1672869.1:319933-337002 GCA_000966675.3 Picea glauca | reverse complement strand
TGACCTTCTCCTCTTGTGAGTTTCAACCTTGTGAGCATCAGAAAACAAAACACTTGCAAATAATCAAGTCTTCAAAAACCTATGCTATGATACCAACTTGATCTAAAATTGAAGAAGACTTGTATCCTTGAAAATATTTGCAAGTTTTATTTTATGTGTTAAAATGAAAATGGATCAACTTTGCAAAACAACTTTTATATAAATTACTCATTCAAGATGCATATAAACAACAACAATAAACAATGAACATAAAACACATAACACAACAAATGATAAAGGAGTTCACCCCTCTCTTGGGCTACATCTCCTGGTCCAACTTCCAATGGATCTTTTGTATTATTTTCTCAAAGTGATAAAAAATGTTCTTTAAAATGCTCAAAATTCCAAACAGATGGCTCCAATGGCTCCAGAACGTCCAAAAACCCCTATCTGGGCTTTTTCGGCACCTCGTTTGGCCAAAAATTGAAGAAGATAGGCTTCCTGGAAGTCCCCCTTCAAACTTGTTGTCTCTGCATCTACAAATTGCACCCCTGTTGGCTCAACCTAGCCCCCACACATATTTAAGCGTTAAAACTCAGCATCAGGCACAACCGCACAAACGATGCGAACTGTAGGACAGTTACGGGCACACCTAGCCCCTAACCGCCAAGGCTATGGTCGTGTGACCCATATGACCGCGCGCAAGTGAAAACAAGGGATAAAGTTTAAAACCATAACCGCGGGGGTTAAAACGTGCTACCACAATGGTCACATGTGAAACATATAACCACACACATTAACACAACAGTCACATATATATATAACCACACACATTACAATGGTCATATGCAATACAAATATAACCATGGGCCGGGGCTTAGCCCCAGCTCGGTTTGTGCCCCAATTCACATAGTTTCAAACTTAAATATAATCAAATGCATACATATGTTAAGTAACACATGTGGGTGCACCGGTTGGGCGACCCTTCCCAAGGCTTTACCCTGCCCGGAGGTCACGGGGTCGACTTCGGCCAACAACATAACTTTTAAACCAATACATAGGTGACATGTGGCGGCCATTGATTGGGCCACGTGTCGCTATCCTATTCTTTGCAAACAAGCCACGTCACATGCCAACTGTCCACACAACTTTCTGCCATGTGTCATATGTCTTGCCACATGTCGTATGGTCTTCCATGTCAGTGTCTGTACGGACTGTATAGTCAGCATCCCTTTTTTTTGTCTGTTTTTCATTTTGAACAGAATGTGATATCTCTCGCTCTCGATGTCCTTTTGAACCCAAACGAGTTGCGTTGGGTTCATAACAACGATGCCTACGCTCCTGTTTGATTTGAAGCGATTCCGAGCACTTTGAATTTTGAGCCAAAGTTGATCCCCTAGATCATCTGCCCAAAACCCAAATTGGAACCAGAATTGGTAGCGCCCCATGAGGATGAATAACCAACCCATGGGGATGGCCTCTAAGACCCAACCCTCATTACAAGCCCCACTCCAATTTCCCCAGAACCCCTAATCACAACTGCGCCCTCAATTACCAACCCAACCCCACCCAAATCCTAATAACATACCAACTCAGCTCGTCCAGATTATAGAAAATGGATAAGGGGAAACCAATTCAGTAGGGTGCAATGAACTCCGGTTGAGATTGGGGTGTATAATCTCTCCTGAACAAAATGATGTTTCCCACGAGTAGAAGAATGAAAAACAACCAGCAATAACATCCTTGACTATGTCGATAACGAAAGAAATCAAGCAAGGGGGGAACACAGTTGAATCACAGGACTCTGATAAGGATGTAACTCCCTCCCCTCTATTCCCCGAAATACTAACGATAGCGAAACCCATCGTATATCCTAACTTCGACATTGCAGGGGAACTCAAGAATTTATACATCAAAATTCCACTCCTACAAGCTCTGTAAGACATACCGATCTATGCAAAGACAATCAAGGAGCTATGTGGGAGGAATCCCGTCAGAAAAATAAAAAATTCATCATCAATAGTTTGTGTAGTGGGAGCCTTATCTGATCTAATTTCGGGTAGAGAAGAACCAGTCAAATATGCATATCTAGGGAACCCCATTGTAACAGTTCAGGTTCAGGGTTGTTCCTTTCCAAATACACTATTTGATTTGGGGGCGTCCATCAATATCCTAACTATGGAAACCTGCAATACCTTGGGTTTTGACTCTTTCGACCCAACCCCGATTATGTTACAATTGGATGATCGATTGGTGGTCAAACCACTTGACACACTACATGATATAGCAATCTTAGTTGACTCTTGGGAATATCCAGCAGATTTTCTCATCATCAACCCAAGAAGTGGACTCAAAGGGAATCCATTGATACTAGGCAGACCATGGCTTGTGACAAATGATGTGTACCTAGGATGCCGATCGAGTAAAATGACAATTGCTAGGGGAGGTGTCACAAGGAATCTCATCTTATATCCTCTAGCCAAACCTAGTTCAATGATCATATATCCGCAATTGCCACCACCACGATATCTAGAGAAGGATCTGCTTGCCCCTCTCATGCTGGAAGAAGCTCTCAAACTCAAGAATCAACTAGAGGATGATGTAATCAGTGGGTTTATTAACAACCCAACCATTGTGAGTAACCCAACATGCCAGATGCTCCAATCTGTTCTAGACTATGAAGCACAGGGAGACCCGTTGGAAGATTTAATGGAACAAAAAATCCCGACTACCGCTGCTCATAACAACAAATCCTTTGAGATCACACCAGGGAAGTTTCTAAATATTAATGCCAATCTAGAAGAGAAACAACAACAAAAGCTATTTCAAGTCCTCTCTAAATACTAACAAGATTTTTCCTGGGAGTATTTTGATATGAAAGGTATTGATCCACAACTTCGCACACACCACATTTATATTTAGAAATATGCCCGACCTATCTGACAGCCATAGAGAAGGCTGAATCCACACCTCAGGGATATTTTTAAATAAGAAATACAAAAGATGTTGGACGTAGATTTTATATACCCTATCTCAGATAGTTGATGGGTTTCCCCATTAGTGATCATCCCCAAGAAAAATGGGAAGTGGCGAATCTGTCTTGATTACAGGGAACATAACAAAGCCACTAAAAAATACCACTTTCCATTACCCTTCATCAATCAGGTCCTGGATACCTTGGCAGGGAAGAGATTATTCTCTTTCCTAGATGGTTTTAGAGGCTACAATCAGATCTAGATTACCCCAGAAGATCAAGATAAAACAACATTCACATGTCCCTGGGGTACCTTTTCATACAGAGTATTTCCCTTCGGACTTTGTAGTGCCCCAACCACATTCCAAAGGGCCATTCTGAGCATATTCAGTGATCTGATTAGCGAAGGACTTGAAGTCTACATGGATGATTTCACTATGTATGGCGACGACTTCGATCAAGCCTTGAATAATCTGGAGAAGGTATTAGAACGATGCATCGCTACCAGGTTATATTTAAGCCACGAAAAATTTCACATGATGATGACAGAAGGTGTGGTATTAGGGAATTAAATTTTTGCAGATGGAATTAGAGTAGATCCAACAAAAATCGAGGTAATCCTTAATCTACCTACTCCACACACACAAACTGAGGTACATAGTTTCCTTGGTACTTCAGGATAATATCACAGATTTATGGAAAATTTTGAAAAAATCACTACGCCTTTACATACTTTGACTGGTAATGTAGAATTCCAGTGGTCTGACAAATGTGATGTGGCTTTTGCAGGACTCAAGAAACTGATCTCGACAATGCCGATGTTGAGGGGAACAAATTGGAAAATACCATTTCAAATCTCCCCCGATGCCTCAGACATTGCCATAGGCAATGTTCTTGGACAGGAAGAAGACAAGAAACCCTATGCCATTTATTTCATTAGCAAGAATCTTACTCCAGCTGAACTTATTTATACAGTAACAAAAAAATAGTTTTTAGCTGTTATACATGCCATCAATAAATTTTGTCATTATATAACAGGCTATCCAGTTATTCTGTATACTGATCATTCTGCTATTAGATATCTAGCTAATAAACCAATTACTAATGGATGGGTCACTCGATGGTTATTATTATGGCAAGAATTTGATATCACCATCAAAGATTGACCCGGGAGAGAAAATCTTGTCACAAACTTCCTGTCCCGCATACCAAAAAAAAACGACTCATTAACAGTTGAGGATCAATTTCCAGATGAGCATCTGTTTGCTGTCACCACAAAACCACCTTGGTATGCTAATGTAGAAAATTATTTGGTAGCAGGAAGATTACCGACACATTTATCATCAAGGGAAAGAAGATTGATTGTCTAGCATAGCACACGATTCACTTGGATCAGTGGATATCTCTTCCACACAGGGGCTAATCTCCGGATCCGGCGATGCATATGAGATGACGAAATATATGACATACTGAAGGCAGGACATGATGAACCCTGTGGGGGGCATTTTGCAGACCGTAAGACTGGACACAAAATCTTACACATGGGATATTATTGGTCCTCAATATTCAGAGATGCAAATAAATACGCCCAGACCTGCGACAATTGTCAGCGGATGGGGAAACTAGGTTAGGCTGATGAAATTCCCTTGAAAGCACAAATAGTCACAAAACCATTTGAAATATGGGAAATGGACTTTGTTGGCCCCTTCAATCCAAATTCAAATCAAAAGGCCTATATTCTCATTGCAACGGATTACATGACCAAATGGGTAGAGGCAAAAGCTTTACCAAATGCAACAGAATAAGTAGTCATCAAATTTCTTTTCAAATTGCTTGTATGGTATGGACTACCTAGAGAAGTAATCACTGATGGAGGGTCACAATTTAAAGGCCATAGAATCACTGCCACCCTGGACAACTATCATATTAAGCACATAGTTACTTCTCCATACCACCCACAGGAAAACGGGCAAATAGAAAGCACCAATAAGGTCCTAGTGGCAATCCTGACAAAGAATGTCTCAACAAATTGACAAAATTGGGCTACTGAGCTCCCAAATGCCTTATGGTCTTATCATACAACCTGGAATAATACCACTATATACTCTCCTTACCACCTAGTCTATGGTAAAGAACCCATCTTCCCAATCAAATTCGATATCAAGACCTTAAGGATGGCCTAGGAAATTGGACTAGATCTTACAGAAGCACATAAACGATGCCTTCAACGACTCAACAAATTGGATGAAGAAAACTTGTCTATTGTGGAGCGCACAATTGTTATTCAACAACATAGAGAGACCTGGAATGAAAAGCATATCAAGAAGAAATCATTCAAGAAAGGCGACAGGGCGCTTCTCTATGATTCCAAATTTCAGGACTTTCCTGAAAAATTACAGACACGGTGGCTAGGGCCATATGAAATTAATGAATTCCATGATAATGGAACAATTTATTTGAGCACCATCGATGGGTCTGGAACTCCCTTTCTGGTCAATGGACACCGGTTGCGACTTTACCATCAGCCACCTTCAAAAGATTCTTTTTATCAGGAAGTAAGTAAAGACCCTACTGTGCAGATTCTGGCTGGCTGGGAAGGTAACCCAGCCACCCCAACTCCATAAATGAAGATTTTTTTTGATATTGTACATAATGTATATAGTTTTTATAGATCTAATTGAGTGGTTAGTTTTTCTTTGTTTCATGAAAAGTCACTTAGGAAAAAGGAATCAGGGCAGATAACTATAATTAGCACCCTTTTTTGTTCCATACTCTCATTTTGTCTTATCACACGGACTCTGTCTTTCACAGAAAAATGAATATGTCATGTTCTGCAACAGAGATCAAGCAACTATAATGAACTCATGACATTAACAGACCCTCCAATGTTTGATTTTGAAATAAACAGACCCATAACAATTGAATGAATTTATTTGATGACTAATTAGCCTCAAATTCAAGCAAAAATACATTTTCATGAGGATTTTTTTCCAAAATTTCCTATTTCACGTGCGCTTGTTGTTCCTTTCACGCGCTTGCTGTTCCTTTCGTGCACTTACTGTTTCCTTTTGAAAGGAACAATTGATGTTCCTTCCATGCGCTTGTCATTCTTTTCACGTGCTTGTTGTTCCTTTGAATGAAACAACTGTTGTTCCTTTCACACGCTTGTTTCCTTTTGAGAGGAAAAATTGTTGTTCCTTCCACGTGCTTATAGTTCCCTTTGAAAAGAACAATTGTTGTTCCTTTCGTGCACTTGTCGTTCTTTTTGCGCGCTTGCTGTTCCTTTTGAAAGAAACAACCGCCATTCCCTTCACGGGCTTGATGTACCTCTGAGTATCGTTGCTGTTCATTTTGTTGTTCCTTTCCTTCATTACTATTGAAATGCTAGCCATTCCTTAGTAGTGGGGATTTCACCAAATAATTTTCACCAGCACTATTTCTAATAGTCATCACAACGATATGTCATTATTTTGTGGATTATCCCCCACACCTTATCAAATTGTTTGTGGATTAATCTCTTCGAAATATCTTAAACCTTGTTCATAATCGATAACCACCATAATTTGTTTCTTTCCCCTATATACATACAAATATACCTGAATGATATTTTTCCTTTATATTATAAGGAGTCTTAAGAACACTTTTACTTGGCATGTTTACACTTCCTTACACCATCCCTTACTCTTAAGGAGTGGATGAGCCTCCTTAAAAAAAAAGAAAATGATAAAAAAGAAAATAACAAGCAAGAAAACATTTTTTTTCCCACAAAGAATAGGGGGTCTCATCATGAGCCAACCTACCATGATCATAGGATACTAATGTAAGTGACATTCCCACTATGGCTACCACACCAGGGCAATGGCCTTTGACATTTTTCTTTTGTCAAAGGACAAGAGGTCTCATCATAAGCTGGCTTGTTCACTTAAGTTACAATCTAGTGAGTGGAATTATCATCATCTGGATACCAAAACAGGATAATGGTCTTCTTGGGAAAAGACAATTCAAATATTTATTAAGGAAAAATAAAAACAAATAAAGATAAGCAATCGATTTTTTCCCACAAAGAATAGGGGGTCTCATCACGAGCCAACCTACCACGATCATAGGATACTAACGTAAGTGACATTCCCACTATGGATACCACACCAGGGCAATGGCCTTTGACACTTTATTTTGTCAAAGGACAAGAGGTCTCATCACGAGCTGACTTGTTCACTTAAGTTACGATCTACTGAGTGGCATTATCATCATCTGGCTACCAAACCATGATAATGGTCTTTTTTGGGAAAAGATGATTCAAATGTTTATTAAGGATACATGCTTATCTATGGTTTAAAAGGAAACCCTACCGAGGCTATGGATCCCTGGTGGAAATAGTGGCTCTGCCTGTGGTATGGAAGATTATCTCAAAAATACTAATTTTCTGCGTGTCTCTAGATTTCCTTTCCTCAAATAATGAGGCTATCATATCAGTTATATTCAATAAGTCAGAAAAGTAACAATATTATGATATGTGGAATATTTTTAAAAATGAACAGATTTAATTTATTTTGGTTTATTTATCCATAAAACATTTTTGAACATAGGTATAATAAATTTGAAATTTCCACAAAAAAGGACTATCGTTTAAATGATTTCGGTTGAAAGTGTTTTTGAAAATTATAGATGATTAGTCCCCATCGGCGACGGTAGTGCAATCATTGCCTCTCACCGGAAAATACCTACACTCATTACTTTCGCCTACGCTGATCGTCAAGGACGACCTCTACATTAATGAGGGGATTGGATGCTTGGCACACTTTCCGAAAATATGTAATGATTGTAATAAATGGGAAACCCATGTCTTTATACACTTTTCGTTGCTGATATTTTCTATTTTTGGTAACTGTTTCTCCAAGCTGGTCTAACAAAATTTGCAAATAGGAATGACAGTCGTTCTTACTTTTCTCACAGAGATATGGGTGGCCGAAGCGTGCATAGGGAACTGACATTACTACAGGTTATAGAACGAGTAAGATAAATCCTACACCATCTGGGGTGGACCGAGTACTTCAACCATTTTCAAGGATATGACACGAATGTCACACTTGAATTATTTCAAAATCTGCAAGGAGAAATCTCTATGGTGCAAGGCATACAAATCTCAGTTACCTTGGAAATCTTAGCATAGGTCACATGCCTCCCTAACATGGGCATTCAATGGACAGGAAGATGCACAACGTTGAAGGAAGCTGTGGAATCTTTCACAGACCCCAAGGAAGAATTGGATAAAAAAGGAACGGGACTTAATCCCAGTACCCTCAGTGAACCATGGAAGGAACTGGCGAGGATAATTCAGCAGTACATCACCTGCGATGGATGATACGACATAATTCAACCTCGCCATCTCAAATTGTTGGTAGCCTTAAAGCAACAGTTAGTACTTAATCTACCTTTCTTTATGAATGCCATATTACATGAGGTTTCCTTAAGAACACAAAAGTCCAAGGATCCTGTTACTGTTATCAGCCACCACAGATTAGTTAAACTAATAACAAATAAACCACTGAGTCAAACTCAGTTGACTTGGGAGAATCTGATTGAGGCAAATATACCTCTACAACCGGAGCAGCCTGAATTATGCCATGAAAACCCACCACAGGAAATTGAAGATAGACAGGCAGAGGCGACTACCACCCAAAGAGAAATTCCATCGCCTCAAATTGAAGACGAGGTAGACCCTGCCCAAATCACTGATGCCCAGACCTCACAGACACAGGCATTAACGAAAAAGAGGAAGAGAAAAATGGATGCCCCTAAATCCATCACTAGGAAAAGGAGGAGAATCAGACGAATTCCGGAAACAACTAAAGCAATTCAGGATGCAACAAAACAACCTGAAGAACTTCAGAATTTCACAGAACAGTATCTATAGGAAAATGTTCAAGAAATTGAGAAAGTAGAGCAGACCTCACAAAAGAATGATCAGGAAGACACCCAACCTACATTAGAGCATCTGACAGAACAATTTTTGAAGAGCTATGAGGTATAAATAGCTCAGGTTTTGGAGAGCTTAGGAATCTCAATTGTCAGAGGCAAAAATAATACAGAAAAAGGCCTAGAACAAGCCTCCTCTTCAAAACCAGCTGAAGATTTTCCTGATATTGAAGTGTCTTTCCCAGATGACACAACACAGGAAGAACCTATTTTTGAAATGAGAAACCCTCTTGGACAGATAGAGCACTCGGAAGGAACAGAGGAAAAATCATTTGCTGGCCAGAATGAAGAAGACCTTGAGACCTCTCATGAACAGAAATCAACCAAGAGCCATAAGAAAATTAGAAAGTTAAAGAAAGAAAAAAAACTATTGAAGAAAAAGGCTAAGAAGGCTGAAGTATTAAAGAAGAAGGTGGGTAAACTCAAGGAGATTATTAAGGAATTTAGGAAACAGTTAAAACTAGCAGATAAGGCCCAGAGAAGAAAGAAAAACAAAAGGGGTAGAGTTCAAGGAAAAACCATCTTCCTAAAGAAGAAATCAGTAAAAATTCTGTGGGGATACAGACAGACCCTGAGGAAATAGTAGTAGAAGAAGCAGTAGCTCAGAATGAGGATGTAATTCCTTTAGAAACACAAGAGATGGTGACAAAAACAATTGATGCTGAGTTATAGACAGATACCCCAGTTTTAGAGGAAACAACTCAACTCCTTGAGCAGAATGCTACCATCAGGAGATTGGAGGAGGAATTGATGTAGTCTCAACAAACCCTGATTCAAAACAGAAATGAATTACTGACTATGACAGAGCGTTAGACATTCCAGTCTCATAAAAAAAATGTTATCGTTGATAGATTGGAAGCATAGCTTCTACAAACCTAACAAGCATTAGTTCAAGACAAATAAGAGATGGATGTTATGGGTGAACATCAAGCATCCTGGTCTCAAGAGAAAAGTGCCATAATTGATAGGCTAAAGGCAAAGTTGGCACAAACTCAGTAGTCATTGGCTCAAACTAGAGAAGAGATGGTCGCTATGGCTAAACTTCAAAAAGTTGTCAAACCAGTGAAGGAGATGTCAACAACTGAAAATGAAACTTATGCTAATCTTACCAAAGCCCAAGGAAAGGTAAAAAAGGTACAAACCCAATTAGAAAAAGCTTTGGAGAAAATCAAAGACATTTGTGATGTCTACTCTGATGCCATCAATTGCAGAGCCCCTGCCACTAATTACACCTTATTCTTGCTGGAACAATTTCTATTGTTGAGAGTGAAGGCCATAAAAGCAGGTAAAACCATTTCATTTGGCACTTTACCTGAGTTTATTTCATGTTTCAGAGATCAAGAAGAGAAGGTACAATACCTTTTGTGTGAATTGTACTTCCATAATTTCATTTTGGAGGAAGATAGAAAAGATAATCCCAGTCCCTTCATAGGAGACATACAATTTCAGGCATTTCTATCATTTACTAAAAACCAAATCAGATGGGGTAAAGCTTACAAAATCTTCATGAAGAGGGAAACAGGGTTAGATCTCTGGATCAGAGGGGAGCCCCCAAAGTCCTTTCTAGCCATTATGCGACATAAAACCTTCATGAAAAGAGAGGGGGTTGTGAATTCTTTAGCCCCTATCCATCGACAAGTCATATGTTTAGGTATTGAATGTTTTAGAGAAATCAAAGAGGAAGCTCTTGCCGCCTCTAAGGTAAGGTGGGATGCATCCCCCAATGAAGTCAAAAGTAGGGAGCCTTTTGGGTACAAGAATTTCTTTGCAGCCACCTTCAGAATGGAAAGGTATTCTAAACTACTCCAAGAAGAGGGACTTGATTGGATTTGGTGTAGGTATAACCCCCCTATCATTTGGTTTCCTCCATAAAGTTACCAAAAGGATTATCAAATCAATAAGAAGAGAGAGGATGTTGCTTTTGGAGAAATCAAAAGAAACAATGGGTTCAGGAGACCTGGTGAACCAACTTTTCCTCCCTACAACATAACTGCTCTACATGTAAGATCTCATCTTGCATGAGGACATGCAAGAAGGTAAGCTGGGGGGTATGTTGGGTTATGAAAAAGGTATAAATATCTTCCTTTTTTCCACAGCTCATGATATAATCTTGATTGAATTTTTAGTTAGTTAAGGATAAATAGGATAGAAAATGATTAATGTGTCTCTTAGAGTTATTATTGAAGTTTTATTAAATAGATTCTAAATTACGATTGGAATTGTTTGATTTTGTTGCAGATTTGGATAAATAAATGTCAAGCCCGAGATAGCCAAAGAGATCTTGGATATGCACAAGATATTGGAAGTTGAAGACTTTTAGGCGCAAAACAGTTTTGAAGATAATCAATTGTAACTTTATAATAATAAAGAAATCCTGAGGATGTTTCAATTCTCAGGATAACTTGATTTACCCAGATTATTCTAATATATAAGAGGGTAATAGATACAGAAAGGATATAGAAAAAATCACATTCAAGTATTCAGAACTCGGAATTGCTCTGCACAAGCAGTTTTTGTAAATGTTTTACCATCTATGGAATCAATTAAAGTTTTGAGCATTTTTACCATTTCTGCGTTCTGAGTTTCTCGTAGCAGTACTTCTGAAGACCGAGGGCCCAATCTGAAGGAGTTATTGTCTCATTCTGTAATTGTATCAGTTTGAAGTTCGATTTCTATTTTGTGATTCAAATCTCCCTTCACAAATAGCTAAGATGAATGCATAAGTGTGTTAATGATTTTATGTTGTTTGCGTGCAAAAGATAGATATTTCCCTCAATATTAATGATTTCCATTCTGATTTCCATTTCTGTATTTTGTTGCTTAACAGTTCCTCATAATTTTATATGCGTCGTTTTCCTTAGATTTACAATTGTTGTTCCTTTCAATTAGATTACCGTTGTTGTTCCTTTCAGTTAAAGTTACGACTAATGTTCCTTTCGGTAAAGTTACATTAGTTGTCCCTTTCGACTAGATTACAATCGCTGTTTCTTTCCATAGATAGAGTAATTCGCTATTTCCTTTCTAGTAATTCGATTCATAATTGATAGTTAATTCTACAAATATTTACCTAGATTCAATTACTTCTTTTCAGATAGGTGAATTCAATAGATTAATCAGTTCCCTTCCATTCTACAACATTTTAGTAATCAGAACTCAATTCACAGAATCTTTAGTGGACATTTGAGGAACTTGATTGTTGATAAACTCAGATTTGATTTAGCTACACGATTTTAGACTTCACAAGCTACCTGCATAGACTTTGCTGATATTCTTGAGATAAAAGACGAATCTCCGGGTTGATAAATTAATGTTAAACTAAGGTTGTTTTGAGGACACCTTTAGACACCAACAATTATATTAAAAGAAAATGACAAAAATTACAAGGATTTTGTTGCTGGCCTGCCACTAAGGAAACCATACCGGCAGTAGAACATAGTTTTCCTTGGAATTAGAGCCCATTGTCTATCAAAAAATAGGTTGATTGTCATAGTTATAGTCTATTTGAGAGATAACTTAAATTTATCATGTAATATACTGTAAAGATATAACTAGAAAATCTTTAAGCAACAATTCATGAGAGGATTAAGTAGAGGGAAGGACACTGTCCCTAGGAAACTGAGGATGGGCTCTATTGGTTTCCTTGAAGTTGAATCACGTCATTCATCTAGATATAATGCTCATTTTTCTCTCTAGTGTTTTTATATGAAGTCAAATGAATTCGACCGCTTGTTTTTATATCATGAAACAAACCAAAAGAGTTTTTGTATGTCAATAGAGGTTAATAATGTGGTAATATTTCATGTCCCATCGCATGGTTGAACCAAAATTTGGTATCCACGTCAATAGCTCTGCATCGACCTCTATGTCCTGAACCCTTGCTTTGCCTTGTCTATCTTCATCTTCCTAGGCGTTGAGTACCTCCCGAGTTTCCTGGGGAATTTGGTGAATATAGTCCTCTACAACTTGAATAAATTCTTGTTGAGCTTTGGGGAGAGTGAGGTTTGGACATTCCCAACATCCTCTTCCCAACGAGAGCTCACGAACCATTTTTATGTTGTGGAAACGTCTGAATAAGAAGTTATTAGATGTGTAAATGGATTCTTTATTCATCCAATTTCCTTTCCTTTGGTTTCTCCTCACAGTTCTGTGAAGTTCTATTTGGTTTTCCAAAACTAAGTGAATGATATTTTTCAATGACGCATCGATGAAAAGGTTCTAGCCGTCCCAAATTTTCATAATGTCGCAGGTACGACAATGTTCATGAGGCATTGAATACTCTAGCTTTGTCTTAGGCTGTTGGGTCATTAATTTATCCTGCTTGGAGATGTATTAAGACTCGTCATTACTAAATTAATACTGGTACGATATTATTCCCCATTAAAACAAAGTAAATGATTGATCTCATCCTGGTTCCTACGAGGATTCTTCCATAGGTGGAGTTTCCTATCGAGCACCATTAAAATTGAATCTAGTTGAGTCGGAGTTAGGACCTTCTGTCGTGGCTTAATATCGTGCATGAGGTGACAAACATTTTCAGCCATATGTGGCCCAAGGATCCAGGCTCGTCCATGTGGTATCATTCTACTTCAGTTGTGTCATGGAGCTAGTCGATGGCACCCAAGTTGGGGGGTGGTTCTTTACTATTATTATTTATACTTATAATAGGTGATTCTCGATTACCATGTTCTTGTTCAACTTCTACTATCTGACACTCCTGGTATTTATACTCGACTCTAATGTTTTGTGTTAGTCATGTCTCGTTATCACAACCTTGATTAGGTAACATTTGAACTTCTTTAGTTATTAAATCCTATAGGGGGGTTCCCCCATGATATCATGAATTCATATAATTAAGTCATTTTCTCCCCCTTTTGGTGTAATATTTATCCAATTTCCTTCATTTTATAGCATTTGGATCCAAATTATGTCGGTGACTTGTCCATCTTCATCTAGTCAAATCCAAATTAATGTTAAACCAAGTTCAATGTGCAAGAATTTCCAAAAGACTTCATTAATACTAATATGCTATCTTCTTGTATCAAGTGTTTTATGCATTGACTCATTGTCCTCCATGTTTTTTCCATCCTTTGAAAGTTTTAGGGATCCCAAGAGTGCCTCCACAATTTGCATATTCTCATCTAGATTAGGAACTATCATGATTGCTTCCTCTTCTACATCTAGTCAGATTTCATTCCCCAACTCAGGTAGGTTTAGAATTCCATTGACCCATCACTTCATTAGATCTTCTTATATTCTATCTTGACGAGGGTCCACAACATCCCTTATTTTAGACCTTCTTCTTTGATCTTTTGTCTCATTCAATTTTTTCAAGTTAACCATGGGTTTATATCCTTCCATTCTTGTTTAAGTTATTTTCTTTGTTTCTTCATCTAGTGTATATTGTCTTTGCATTTGATTCTATGCTTGCTTTCTTCCTTCTCTTGGCATGCTTGCATTCTCCACTAGTCTCCTTCATCTTCATTGCATATCTACTAGGGTTTTTCTTATTTTAGCGAGGCATCTCATGAGTAGTTACCTCCCATAACTAACCTTGAATCTACTCTTGGTCAATGATGGTGACCATGGTAGTCACAATCATTTTCTCAAGAATTACGCTCAGTCCTCTTGTTTTTTATTCTAGTTAGTCCAAATCATATTTCTTAAGGGAGGTCTTGCCTCAACAATACTCCTTTGTACCAAGAATTGATTCTATAATCATCTTGTGAGTTTTTGTGAGAATCACGCCCCATTATACACAAGGGTCAATTGATTTCTCCTACCATATTTTTTCAAATAATTCTCCAACTTTATCTACCACCACTCACTAATCTCTTCCTTGTTGAACATTTATTAATGCATGCAACTAATGTCTAGTCTTGTATCAATACTATCGGAAATGGAACCAATGTTGTAATCTAAGGGATTGTGCAATAAATATAATTACTAGTAGTGTAGTCAATATCCATAATATACAACAACAATATACTAGCATGCATACATAGAGGGAGGAGAAGTAGAAGAGAAGTAATTATAGAACTAACACCAAGTAGTCTTTTATTATATGATATTTCAATCAATAGCCAACAATACAACTTAGTTTCATGTGTATTACAATCCAGAAGTTGAAGGTAGTTACAACTACGATAACTACCTCAATCGATCAACTTGACTAGCTAATCGATTGACCAAAATACCTAGTCGACTACAATCTTAGACAATTTATTCTATTGAATACTTGGTCGACAACTTGGCCTAGTTGACTAGTCGACTTGGATTCCTCTAACAATGATACATGATTTTCAAGTATCATTATGGAAATTCATCTCTAAACATTTCCAAAGACTACTTGAGGATCCTAAAGCTTCCCAACACATATGTCATTTGATCTCTTGTTGGGCACTAAGTTCAAGGGTTTCAAATCTGATTTCTCACCATTTTAGGACAACCAACAAATCGGATCTCTTGGCCCATTGAATCTAACTTTAAGCTTGTGATACGATGCTCTCTTAGTGCCTCTTTTTTAAGGGTTTAAGAAGGATAGTTTTTTTGTCCAAGTTATCCTTTAAACATGTACTGAAACATCAAATACTCCTCTAGATCATTTACACTTTTATGCTGAAAGTAAATAAGCAAACCATGACAAATGAACACAAGTGTTTTTGGTCAACATGACCCTGGAAAAACCCCCATGGGGAAAACCAGTAAGATAGTAGATGCATTATGGATTTATCAAGAAAATTCTACAATAAGGAAATGAAACAGTGGAACCTAATACATGAGAAAGATCCTCTCAAGCTTTCTTTGGAGTTCCTTGAAAATGGTGCCCCTTTTAGAACTGTGTGCCCCCTTTCCTTTGTGCCTTCTAGAAAAAGAACAGTTCCCCTTAATATCCTTTCCCTTGCTTGAGTGATTTGTTGATGAAGTGTGCCATCACACTTGGTGCACCCTTCCTCCACAACAAATGTGCCCCTTACAATAGGTTCACCCTTTCCTCAAGCAATGTGTGCCCTCTACCTCAAGTGTGCCTCCTCCAAACTATGGCACACCCTCTACTCAAGTGCACCCTCTCAAAGTTGGATGTGTCAAATGCGCCCTCAACACAAGTGTGCCCTTTCCTTCTTCAAAACCTCTTCTCCTCTCTTCCTCTCCTTCACTCTAATATCCAAGTGAACAATGAGCCTCCTTTTCCCTCCTTTCCCTCCTTTAGCCTAATCCTTAGGCTAACCTGGGAAGCCAATGGCTCATATTAGATCTAGGCCATTCTCCAAAATTAATGGATGAGATTAGATCTCATAATTCACTTAAGTTTCCATAGTTTACTTTTTCCCTCATTAATGACTTTATAAAATCAACTAGACTTTATAACTTAAAGTACTTTGTCATTAATGATGTTATAAAGTCAAAGTGACTTTATAACATAAAGTAAAAGGTGAGGGTCAAAACTTTCCCCCTTTGTGTTTAGAGACTCACAAACACAAGGGGACCACTTTCCAAGGTACCCAAATCTCAACAGTTATAACTACCATAACTACCTTAGTCGATCAAATTGACTAGCTAGTTGATTGACCCAACTACCTAGTCAACTACAATCCTAGACAATTCCTTCTATGCAATACTTGGTAGACTACTTGGCCTAGTCGACTAGTCAACTTGGCTTCCTCCAACAATCATACATTATTTTCAAGTATCATTATGGAAATTCATCTCTAAACATTTCCAAAGACCACATGTCACTACTACATATGGGCAGATTATTCCACGAAAATTTTCCATGCTTCAACTAGTTTCATATTTTTTTTAAACAAGGCGGGATTTTTGTCGATATTGCCACGAAATTTCGTCCCAATATCGACAAAAATATTATTTAAATCTAGTCTGGATTTTCGTCGCTATAGCGACTAACTTTCGTGGCAATAGTGACACAAATTTTGCCTATATCATTAGTCGGTGTTAATGGCTAGTTGACTATTTTATCAATATATACATGACTTTAAGAGACTTTGCGACACAATTGCTATAGTTGCAACACTGTTCTTGGCTTTTGTTTGAGCTGTTTATTTTTTTCGTCACCCACCGGTTGAACAAATCCAATTCTCGATCTACATAGCTCGGATTTTGAACTTGCAAGGTTAGTATGTTA